>CALNHX010000821.1:0-281731 GCA_940337035.1 Agriotes lineatus
GATTGACCCAAAACTTAACCTACAAATTTCGAATAGTGCTAACAACAATGCAGTAGTAAGTGACATGGTTTTATCCCACTAGTGGAATAAAGTAATTTCATTATTCTAAAGTACCACTTTATCCACTAGTGGAATAATGAAATTACTTTATTCCACTAGTGGGGTAAAACCATGTCACTTACTACTGCATTGTTGGTAGCACTGTCAAGCTATGCCAAATTCGAAATTTGTAGGTTAAGTTTTGAGTCAATCTGTGTCAAATGACAAACAAAACTTAACCTATTAACCTCTCGAATTTCACATATACTGACAATACACTTCAGTACTGCCAAACGTATAACATTTGATCTTTCGGTACTTTCCAAATTGTCACTATGACTTTTCATGGCTGTCAATGCAAAACATATGTTTTTTTAGATATTTATTGAGTTGTTGGATAAAACGTTGTATTGCATTCGTGTTTAGTTGAGTTTTATCCACTTAAGAAAATTAAACGCTCGAACTGCGTTCTCGCGTTTAAACATTATTGCGTGAATAAAACCCCATCCAAAACACTTACAATAAATAACTATTATGTATAGAAGCGAATGGTGAAAATTTTGATCATATCATTTAAGTTAAATTAAGTTTAGTTTCATTTTTGTTAAGTAATTTTAGTTCTTAATTTGAAATTTTAACATCCTGTATGTACCTCCGTTAGTTTTGATATTTCGCAAAAGTGGTAAATAAAATAAATACTTATTCTTTTAAGCTTAGAAAGAATCAACTTATAAATCACCTTCTATATACAATTCTCTGAATGTTGTTCTTCGTTGAACGGTTTCCTTTTTGTAAGGATCGACCGCAAGGAGATATTCATAGTTTTGAATACCTTCCTAACGTTAAACCTATTACCAAAGAGCATATAATTATATGCTCTTTGCTATTGATATACCTTATATTCCAGGAATGTCTGACAAAATTAAATATTGAGTTGATCTGATTACGAGTTGGCTATCCCATTCTTAAAGATGTAATCAAGTAGTCACCTGTCAGTGTCGCGTTATTTATTGGGGAGGTTAGTCGTCTTCCGTTAGATCTCCAATAAAATAAGCTATAATAAGTGCTTGTTGATTTTTAATTTAATTAATTAATGTTGATAGCGGAAGTAGATTTGTCTTCCGAAACGTTCATGTTTCAATATTTTTCATTTTGTAGTGTGGCGAAATGCCCATAAAAATAAGATGACTCGTTTTAGTATTATTAGCATTCGTTGTTATTTTGTCAAGTAAATAGCAATTAATGACTTTTTTTTGTATTCGCTCCCCAAACTGGTTACTTTGGAAACTGTCTAGGATCCTCAAAATGGCCATTTAGAGGCCTTGTACTTAAAGTCGTCATGGCAACATTTTAGCGGACTCAAACATTAGTTGCCATGACGACTTTAAGTACAAGGCCTCTAAATGGCCATTTTGAGGATCCTAGACAGTTTCCAAAGTAACCAGTTTGGGGAGCGAAAAATACATTTTCGCGCGGCCTCCTAATATAATGCCTCGTTAATGGTAATTGAAACTTCATATTATAATGTTTGGAGAGCTAATACAAAAAAACGTTGTATGCAACACGTCCTCAAATGGCTTTAGAGGACTCATCTTCATATTACGGACTCGTCCCCTAAAGCCTTGCTTTGAGGACTAGTTACATAAAGTACTATTTGTGTAACATTGAAATACAAATAAGAATGTATTTATTGTACTAACGCATTTTGCAGTATTTTCTATTATATAAATGACGGAAAATACTAGAAGTCGTATTTTAGAGTTTGATCTCTATAGTTTGTTAGCTCTCTGGGAATCTCAGATGGGTGGGTTTCTATTGGGGCAGTTGGCGGTTCTGAATAGTCAGTAGTTTTTGACGGGCTTGTTAACTTCGGTTACGGTTGTTTCTTCATTAGAGTTAATTAAAGTAGTTAAATACTTGCAAGTGTTCTTAATTGCTTCAGTCTTTAAGTGTAGAGTGACCATTTAAGTTAGTATGCTAGGATAGCGAAGATAGCATTTAAGTCCCAAAACCCATCTTCTTTATTGCCTAGCTGTGGCATTTTTTATATATCATAAAAATGACTGAATACAAACTTGTAGTAGTAGGAGCTGGAGGTGTTGGTAAATCGGCGTTAACGATTCAGCTTATACAGAATCATTTTGTGGACGAATATGATCCTACCATTGAAGACTCATATCGCAAACAAGTGGTAATAGACGGCGAAACATGTTTATTAGATATTCTAGACACTGCGGGTCAAGAAGAATACAGTGCGATGAGAGATCAGTATATGCGAACGGGTGAGGGATTTTTATTGGTATTTGCCGTTAATTCGGCCAAGAGCTTTGAGGATATAGGAACATACAGAGAACAGATTAAAAGGGTAAAAGATGCCGAAGAAGTGCCAATGGTGCTTGTGGGAAACAAGTGTGACTTATCTGCATGGGCTGTAGACATGGCCCAAGCTCGTGAGGTGAGTTCAATAGTGCTCGCGTTGGCAACGTCAGTACTTGTAATTTTTGTTATTGCAGGTTGCTAAACAATATGGTATACCCTTCGTTGAAACTTCTGCAAAAACGCGAATGGGTGTCGATGATGCCTTCTATACTTTAGTGAGGGAGATTCGTAAGGATAAAGCAAGCAGAGGTAAGCACAAGTCACCTAAACTCGGCATACCAGGCCACGGGCGTTTTAAGCAGATCCGATGCACCATCCTCTAGGCCAACAGACTGTTAACATCCAATGGAGCGAGCTTTGCTTTGCAGTTGATCATTAGATCATTTCTCATATGAAGTGTGATAGTGTACGTGCAACTGTTCTGTTGCCAATGTAAGACCGTTCGCTGTTATTTAAAAATAATGCTTTAAATAAAATTGATATTTCTACGAAGATTAGGGGACTTTAATTTCAATTACTTTTAAATTCAAGTGTGTACACAGGAATTAAAATTATAAATAATTATACGTTTAGTTAATTTGCTTTGAGATTCGTTATGCTTTAAAAGTGTACAAATCAGGGTTAGTTTTGTTCAGAAGCGGGGAGAAGTGTAGTTATGAAAATTGTTGATTATCTCTCTGCTTCTGAAGAGAACACAATAAGTTGCAGTACTACTTTGCATTCGTATGTACATAATTAAATACTTAAAATATGGTTTGTATCGAATGATAAAATACTTGTATGTTCAGCTTATGAGAGAATTTTCTTCACGCACATTATTGTGATTCTTAACAGTATAAACATTATATTTTTCCACTCAGTAGAGGTAAATTACAGTACTATAGTTGATAGAACAAAAGTATTATCACTTAAAGGAGGGTAGAAACTTACTGTTACATGTGCAAAAGACAGTTTTTTATGAGATTTAGATAATTAATTTTAGGTTTCCACATGGCCCTGTAATAAACTGCAGTTTAGCAGCTAATGAGTGATATTTTAAATTTCTAATATTTAGGATGTATACTGTAATTTGCCTCTTTTTATGGTTGACAACCCATGCCGTTAAAATTTCTAATTTTATTGTTCGATTAAGGCGATTTTTCTGCAGTTGTTCAGATAAATCTTGTGAAAACTTTTCTCAAGTTGACTACGTCACGATTTTTCGTATAATGTTCTACTAATCTAGTTAAGTATTGCCTTCTTATAATAAAGTAATTTAGCAATTTTAGTTTATAGAACTTGTCATTGAAAAATCTCTTACCAATAAAACATTTGAAATTGATTGCAGTTTTATACCCATAGTAGAACCATGTGAGTTTTCTGGATACATAGGCGCTACAGGGTGTGTAAAAACTCGCATACAAACTTCCCGCAGTATTATTCCTTTGACAAAAATAAGAAAAAGTCTTAGAACAATGTTTGTAGGCGCTGAGTTAATCCCCAGAATAACAATTTAAGAAATTTAAATTTTACAACCTTGCAAACACAGCCAACTCATCCATTATTAGTTAAAGCAAAAACAAATATAAAACAATAACAAGATAATTAAAGTTTTCAATACATGGAATTGAATTTTGAACATTCTGCAACATCTGAGGCGTAATTTGTTGAACTGTATTTCGTATTATTTGTTCTAATTCTGCTATCGTTTCTGGTGGCGTTTCGTAAACTATGTTTTTGATAAATCCTCATGCAAAAGAATCCAAAATATTTAAATCTGCAGATCTTGAGGGCATACTATAGGTGCACCACGTCCTATCCAATGCTGATGGTAATTGTTATCTAACCGTCTTTTAACTTCATGACTGTAAAGGGCGGGTGTGCTATCATGCAGGTATATCATATTCTGCCTAATAGCTAGTGGTATATCCTCCAGCGAGCCTGGAAGTATTTTAGTAAGGAAATGTAGATAGCCTTCGTCATTTAATCTATTGGGTAAAATATGTGATCCAATTACTTTTGTCCCGATTATTATAGGGATTTTCGTGTACCCACTCATCGGAATTATGACTGTTAAATACTTCATCTCGTGTGAATATTGCTTCATCCGTGTACAAGATATTACTATGGAAGGTTGGCTGTTCTTGAATTTTAGCAATTGCAAAAATTGACTCGATGAAGATAATCTCGGTGTACTTTACAAAACCTGTAAGGGTATTGCTGATCGTCCTTTAGAGCTTGATGGACTGTTTTAGTACTTCTAATATGAAGTAACCTTGCAATTCCTCTGGTACTGCAGTATGGATTTTCTGAGACAGCGTTTAGAATTGCTTGCTCTTGGTTAGGTATGTGTGAGTTCGTGGTCTTCCAGTATCCTGCCTCATCGGAATGACTCGTCCATTTTTTCTTAATCTGCAATGTAACCATGTAAATACATTTTTGGAAGGTTGACAAGCATTAGCGTTTCCCTTGCACACTCCAAAAACCGTTTGCATATCAGCAAATTCCGCATAAGTAAACTCCACGCTTATGTATTAGTAAATACTTACTTAATCCTGTTGTCTTTTCAGGTGTAAGACGTTTTTGTGGGTGCGTTACTGCATTGGTTTCCTTAGATATAGTTCTTTCCATGCTTTTTTGTCTTGCGTCTTCCGTCTCACTTCACTCCAAGTCATATTACATTTTTCGGCTGCTATTTTTACGTCTTCTGTCCATGACTTTCTCGGTCCCCGGTTTTTTTTTTGCTGTAGGTCTTTGCTTCAAATACATGTCTTACTGTTCTCTCTTCTTCCATCCTTATAACGTGACCGAACCATCTTAATTGTCCTCCAATTGTGTGTTGGGTTGGCTTAATTTTTAGATTTTCTCTAAATGTCATAGATGTTGAATTAGCATTCAATTCAATCGATAGAAACAAACTCATGATAGCAATGAGCGAACTGGGAATAGCTTCGAAAATAAGAAAACTAATAAGGATGACATTAGAAACAACTCATGCAAGCGTAAAAACAAAAAAAAGCGAAACAGAAGAATTCATTACGAACAAGGGAGTAAAACAGGGCGACTCCCTTTCCGCATCACTGTTTAATATTGCTCTAGAGTACATTACACAAAGAATAAATAAAGGCTCAATACAAACAAGAGGACAAATAATAGCGTACGCAGATGACATTGTAATAACGAAGAGAAGAGACATTAACTAAAATGCTAGAAGAAATAATAACAGAAGGAAAAAAGATAAAAATAAATAGTGAAAAAACAAAAATTATGAGAATAGGGAAGAAAAAAAGATAAAAATATGTAATCAAGAATACGAGTATCTAGGTGTAATGATAACAAGTGAAGGAGACAGGGAACTAGATATAAAAGATAAAGTAATATCAGCTAACAGAGCCTTCTACGCCAATAAAAAAATACTAAAAAGTAAATTTTAAAAAAACAAAAATAAGGATATACAATACACTAATCAGACGAATTATAATGTACGGAGCAGAGGCAATGTCAATGACAAGAAAAGACGAAGAACATCTGAGAATAGTAGAAAGAAAGTTTTTGAGAACAATACTAGGCCCAGTAAAGATATCTGAAACCGAATCCAGACCAAGAACAAATCAAGAGGTAATGCGAGAAATAGAAGATGACTGGGCATTGGGCATGTATTGAGGGCAGAACAACAAGAGACAGTGAGCCTAATAATGAAATGGAAACCAACGAGCAAAAGAAGAAAGGGCAGACCAAAAGCAAGATGAAGTTCCTGTTAGCAATAGGGGTGGAAAATATAGAAGAAAAAGTTACACACAGGGAACGATGGAATAAAATATGCAAAGAAATTGGAAAACACCCGGATTGGGACTGATCCAACCAAGGATGGCTCTAGAAAGCTTCCCAGGAAGCGGCGCAACTCCTACTTGGAGTGTTAAGCCACACATACATACATCTAAATGTCGTGTTCCTTATTTTGTCTTTTCTTGTTTTTTCCTCTATTTTTGTAACGTATCACATTTTGATGGTTTGGATTGTCGTCGTCGTCGTCTGAGACGAAGGATGTATTGTAATCACGAAAAAATCACCTTCTGAGATTTCTTCAGATCTTCACGTTTCAAGGTCACTAGATGACGAAAAACAGGTTTTCTCAATTCCGTCTGTCTGTCTGTCTCCCTGTTGGTGGTATAACTCAAAAATGATTTGTCGGAGGAAGATGATATTTTGCATATACATTATATATATACCTGGCATGAAACCGTTTAAATTTCAGACAAATATATAGAGGGTGAGCACCTTAAAAAAATAAAATTTTGTTTATTTTTGCGTTAATTTTGAAATAGAAGGAAGTAATCATTTTCACATAGGTCAGGCTTTACACTTGCCGAAAATAGGACCCAACAGATACAGGATAATGTCATAAAAGAGTCGAAACGTTTCAACAACAAGATCATTCCCATTTCAATTAGGCTCGATGGCGCAGTTCATCTTATGGATGCAGTTACGATCGCTATGCAGATGCGAGGGGTTCAAACCCCAGCGGGATAAAGTTTTTTGTAATTTGCAAATCGATCTAATTCGCGCGAGGGAAGTTTGGTGTAAACCCATTTACAGATTTTTTGTTTTTGTTAAGTGTGTATCTGAGCCATAAATCAGAATTGGTGTGGCTACTCTCTTAAATATTTCTACTTCTGTTTGTTTTAGGATTTCTTCTTTTTATAGGAATTTAGTTCTTAATTGCATTAAATAGTCTTCCCACCGCCCCTGTTCTTTCGTCAATTTCCTTATCTAATCTTCCGTCTTGGGATATTTCCGAACCTAGTTATTTGAAGCTTTTGACCTGTTCCAGTTTTGTCTCTCCTATTGTTATCTGATGTGTCATCTCATTCCTGCTTACTACCATTGTTTTTGTTTTCTTTTTGTTAATCTTCATGCTGATTGAATCCATGCAATTGTTATATATGTTCAGGTTTGCGTTCAAAGTTTTCTCATCTCTTGCTATTAGAAGTATATCATCCGCATACAGCATTTCTGATATTTTTAAGTCCTGCATCTTCCAGTGCCCTACTTTATATTGTTTTAATATTCTTTTGTCTTTTTTAATTCCATTGTCCAGCACTTCTGAGAACAGTAAGGGGCTGATTATACATCCCTGTCTAATGCCTTTTGTTGTTTCGAACATCTGCGATTTCTCTTGCCTGACTCTTACGTAGGTTTTGGTTTATTTGTACAAGGCTTTTACTCCTTGTATGCACTTTTCCTTTATTCCCCGTTCTTCTAATTCCTTCCATATGTCTTTTCTTTCTACTTTGTCCCAGGCTTTCTCTAGGTCGATAAAACATAAATGTATCTCGCCGTCTTCTTTGATTGCCTTTTCTGTTATTTGCCGTAATATGAAATTTGCATCCGTCATTCCTCTGTTTGTTCTAAAGCCCTATTGTGATTCTTCCAATGTTTTTTCCAACTTTTCCCTTATTCTCTTCTCAAGCACCCTCGCCTAGAGTTTGCTTACTGTACTTAGTAAGGTAATCCCCCTGTAGTTATTGCAATCTTTCCGGTCTCCTTTTTCATGTATCGACGTTATTATTCCCACTTGCCAGTTTTCCAGTGCTTCTCCTGTGTTCATTACTTTGTTCATAATTATTTTTAGTGTTTCCATTATTTGGTCTTTACCTGCTTTTATCATATTTGGCGTTATCTGGTCGTATCCTGGTGCCTTACCTACTTTCAGTTTTTTTATAGCTTCTTGTATTTCTTCTGTTGTTATGTCATCCTCTTGGGGTTGGTTTATTATCCTAGTTTCGTCTTTTACTATTTATTTCGTGTTGAATTCCGCCGATATTATATACGTTCCTTCTAGTAGCTCTTGGTGGTATTGTCTCCACCTTTCCATAATTTCTTCTTTGTTTGTGAGTAGTTCTTCATCTACATCTTTTATATTCATTTTTTTTTTTAGTTTTATTGTTTACAATGCGATCTATTGGAAAACTAATATTAAGCATTTTTGTGAACTGATAATAGTGACATGAGAGAGATATGCTCCAGTGAGCAGCGATCTCTATATGTTATATACTATTTTTTTTTTTAATGAAACAATATTTTCTTTATTCTATGCTACTTGTGGTTTTAAGAGTCTAAAAGTTTTTTTATTGATTATATATCAAGTCCAGTGGTGTCTTACGCTTTAACCGCTTTGTTTGCTGACTGTTATCAAGCAAGTTGATTGCCAACACATTTGGATGTTTTTCTAGACGTTGAATGTATTTTGCACTACACTCCACAATCATATCACTCACTGCAGGCACTTCTAGATCATTGTAGATGTCCTTATTAGTTACGAACCATGGAGCGTTCGTCATAGCACGTAGCACTTTTGACTGGAACCTCTCGATGATATCTATATTTGATTTTGCTGCCGTTCCCCAAAGCTGTAACCCGTAGGTCCATACTGGCTTGAGGACGACTTTGTATGCCAGTAATTTATTGCGGAGTGATAGTTGAGACTTTCTGCCTAGTAGCCAGTAGTGTTTTTGGAACTTGGCTCCTAACTGCTTGCGTTTTTTCCATACATGCGTACGCCATGTTAGCCCTTTGTCAAGATGAATACCCAAATATTTGACACTGTCTGTGGTGGGTATAATTTCGTTGTTTAGTGTTATTGATGGTGAGTTTCCACGGCATTTTGTAAAGATGATGTGGTTTGACTTAGTCTCATTCACCTTAATTCGCCATTTCTTGGTCCATTTTTCTATGTCGTAGATATTTTGCTGTAGTATGTTTCTTGCTGCAGTTGGATCTTGATGTACAGCTAGGATGGCGGTGTCATCCGCGAATGTGGTTGTGGTTACAGTATCATTTGTTGGGAGATCAGCTGTAAATAGTAGGTACAACATCGGGCCTAGTACACGACCCTGTGGTACGCCTGATGTTATAGGGTGTATTGTTGTTACCTCAGACTCATGTCTCACCCTGAAGTATCTCTCACTTAGGTACGATTTGAGGATAGCATAGATTTCATGTGGAAGGCTTTGTTTGAGTTTATACAGCAGCCCCGGGTGCCAAACCTTATCGAAAGCCCGGCTGACATCCAAGAATACCGCTGCACAATAACTTTTTAACTCAAAACTTTTATTGATAGTATCAACGACTCGATGCACTTGTTCCACCGTAGAATGCTGGCATCGAAAACCAAATTGATGGTCTGGTATCAGATTCCTTTCTGCAACTATTTTATTTAATCTTGTGACAAGAAGTTTTTCAGCGATTTTGGACATAATGGGTAGTAGGCTGATCGGTCGGTATGAGGCAGGTTCGTTTGGTGGTTTAGCCGGTTTTTGAATTAATATAACTTCTGCTGCCTTCCATTGGACCGGGAAGTATGTTAATCTGAAAGCTGCATTTACAAGTTGTGTGAGCATGACTACTCCTTTGCGGGGAAGTTCTTTGATAACTCGGCCTGTGATCAGGTCATAGCCGGGCGCTTTAGTTGCATTTAGATCGTTCGTTATTATTTTCTTTACTTCATTTGGTGTTACCAAGTGTATAGGTTCGGTTGATTGTCCTGGTTCTTTTAAGAATGTTTGAATTTCATTGTCTTCATCTTCTTCAGCGCCTGGAAGTGGTTTAAAAACATTTTCTAAGTAGTCAGCAAAGGTGTTAGCCTTTTCTTTATCAGTTTTGGCCCATTCACCAGTTGGTTTTCTTATGGGTGGTATGTGTACTCTTGGTTGTTTTAATTTTCGTGTTGCTTTCCAAAGTGAGTATTCAGTGTCAGCTGATGGTGTTAGACTTTCAAGATATTCCTGGAATGAGTTGTTTTTGAGTTTTGTTAGGGACTCTTTCAGTTGTCTTGCTGCTCGGTTATAGTTTGTTTTATCCTGAGGATGTCTTGTTGTTTGCCAAATTTTTCAAAGTCTTCTTTTGTCTACTATTTTTTCCCGTATGTTTATTGGATATCCGGTTGTTTTTTGCTTTTGTAGTTTTGCAGCAGGTGTTGCCTCCCAGGCAGCTTCTTGTATTAGTTCAGTGAAATTTTGTACTTCTGTTTCCAGTTCTTTCGTCGTTTTGAGTGGAACCCTTAGGTTAATCTTTGCATTTATTAATTCTTTGAATAGTGACCAATTTGTTTTTTGATTGTACAGTTTTACTGTCTGTTCCTTTTTTTTTATTCCAGAATAAATGGTTGCTATCACTGGGGTGTGGTCAGATGCAATGTCATAATTTGATTCAATATCTAGCTGGCCTGATGTAAATCCTTTCGTGACAAAGAAGTCTAAACAGTCTGGTATCTTCTGTGGGTCTGTTGGCCAGTAGGTTGGTTTATATGTGGATAAGTGGTTGAGGTGTAGTTGTTGTATTACCTCGTATAGTATTTTTCCTCTCCCAGGAGCGGATAGTCTGGATCCCCAACTGGTGTGCTTTGCATTATAATCTCCTCCGGCTAGAAATCTATGTCCGAGTTGATTATAATAGTGTATAAAGCCTTCCTTATTGGCACGGTAATTTGGCGGACAATAGGCTGCAGAGACGGTTATTGGTCCATACCAATCTTCTATAACTACACTTGCTGCCTGGAGGTATGTTTCTTCAACTTTATCCAGGATATGGTGCTTAATACCATGTCGTATGATAACTGCTGTACCAGCTCTGGCCTTCCGCTCTGTGTCGGGATGGGCTGCGTTGTATGTTTCGTAGTGCGGTATTTTGAAGCTAGTGTTAGTTGTTAGGTGGGATTCCGATATAAGTAAAATATCGATTTTATTAAGAGCTAGAAATAATGTCATCCTCTTGGGGTTGGTTTATTATCCTAGTTTCGTCTTTTACTATTTATTTCATGTTGAATTCCGCCGATATTATATACGTTCCTTCTAGTAGCTCTTGGAGGTATTGTCTCCACCTTTCCATAATTTCTTCTTTGTTTGTGAGTGGTTCTTCATCTACATCTTTTATATTCATAAGCATGTTAGTTTTATCCTTTCTCGCATTTCTAATGGTCCCAAAGAATAGTTTTTTGTTCTCCTTATATGCCTTTTTAATTTTTTCGCCAAAATCTACCCAGGACTTCTGTTTTTATTCCTAGACTGGTATTTTAACTTCTTTTCTTTCTTTTTTGTATTTTTTATAGTCTGTCATTATTTTAGTGCTTAAGTATTTTTTCCTTTTGCTTTGTGAGTTTGTTACTCTTGTTCCGCATATTTCCTCTGCTGCTGTTAGTATGCTTGTTTTAAAGTTTGTCCACATCTGTTCTATTGCCTCTTGTGTGTTTATATTTTTCATTTTCTGTCCCAGTGACTCCCGGTACTTCAATATGTATTGTGGTTCCCTTAGTTTATAGCCTCTAATCTTTCTGTTTACAATTTTCCTTTTGCTACCTTCTTTTGCTGTGATGTTTCTATTTTCACATTTAATCACCACTAGAAAGTGGTCGCTTCCGATCTCGGGCCCTCTTTTGACTCTTATGTCTTTAATTTTTGTCCTCATATTTTTGCTTACTAAAAAGTAGTCTATAATTGATCTTTCATTCCTACTTTTTACCTCCCTTGTGAATTTATGTAGGTATGTCTTTATGTTGGAAGTGTGTATTGATAATTATTAACTCGTTTTCTACACAGAAATTTTTGTTCTTGGCGTTATCGCCATATTTTCCTAAACATCTCTCGACTCCTTTATTTTCATTTCTTACTCTTTCATTTAAGTCGCCCATCACTATTACAATACATTTACTCTATCTATTTGCTTTTGTAGTTCTTCAAAAAATGTGTCCTCTTCTTTTGTATCGTCTTCGTTTGGCCCATAAGCAATCACACAACTAGGTGTTCCTGGTTTTCCTTTCTTTCTTTTATACTAACTGTAAGTATTCTTTCATTTATAAATTTTTCATTCTTCACATATTTATTTTTGTCCTCTTTTACTATCAACGTTACTACGGCTCTTGTGTGGTCTTCTTTTCTCACTCCAGACCATATCATCCAAAAACCATCTGTGAGTTTCATGATCCCATTCCTCTTTCATGTATTAGTAAATAATGAACCACTAAAGACATATGATGACAACAGGACAGAGTAATTTGTAATCAAGATATTCCATGTCATGACAATGTCATTTTTTATTTGCAATATTGCCAAATGTATTTTTGATACAAGCAAACACATTTGGAAGAATTGTGAATTGAAATTATGAAAACTAGTCTTTTTTTGGTACTTTTAAATGATAAACGATACTAAATTGTTGGCGTTATTACTTAATCTATGCATAAAGTAACGGAATTTTGCAAAAACGGGTTCCTTTTCGCGTTGCCAATTTTAAACTTTGAAGGCTTCACACGAGTTGAGGAAGCATAGAATTTTGCCTTATTGTCCAAGGAATAAAGTTATGGAGAGCTTGTACGCGAGTTTTTACATATCCTGTATAAGGTGATATATTCAGGATTTGGTTAGTTGAGCTGACGGCATCTAAACAACGATGCGTTTTCACACACACAGTGTGTACAGAATCATAAAGGGTAAGAAACAGAAACTTACTAAACTGAAAGAAAGTGTTTCAGTGATGCATACATATATCCTAGAATTTTGTCTAATTTTTGTTACTGACTTGAAAACTAAAATTTTCAGTTGTAATTTTTTGTGTATAATTTATTTTTTCACGTCTGGAACAAAACACGATACCATAATTGTGACAGAAATAATGTACTATTCCCTAGAGAAGAGAAATTTACTTAAGGTTGTTTTCATTATGACTAAAACAACAATTATGTTAAATTCAAGGTTAGCAGGTTAGGTTTTGCGTCAGTCTGTGTCAAAACTGATAACCTCGAATTTGACATAGTCTTACAGTGCCACTAACTGTTAAAATTTAAAAATGTCAATAAATTATTACGTTTTAAAAACCAGGTTTGTAGTTTTAAATTGTCCTGAAATGTGAAAAAATAGTATATGCAATTCAGAGGGACTGCTATTTTGCTTCAGTGCTAAGTGACTCTTGGGCTTCCTCCTCGAGTCACAAATTGCACCTCAGCAAAATAACGCATTTCTCACCCTCATATTGTATAAGTGATAATATAAAACTGTTTTGAATATTGTAACATACCTTTTAATCTAAACTTTGAATTTGTACCAACATGTCATGCAGGTCTTTGTAGTTTTTAAATATTTACATTAACTTTATCATTTCAAAGTTGCGCTACAGGTGATCGTCTGAGGCAGTGGTTCTCAACTTCTTCGTCGCCGAGGCCCTTCTGAGAGTCTACTACACAAGTGTTGCTCGCTCAAAATGTTCCTCATTGTTGTGTCTACACGCAAATATACAAGTTATCTTATTTTTAATGAAAACATGAACCAGGAGTGTGTTCGGACTTAAAGGTAATAAAAGTTAAATGTATGGTCTTATATATTTCTTTTAGGAAATAGGATCTTATTTTAGGGTGAACTGTGTTCACACCATTCAAGGCCCTCTATGAGGGATCTGTTCTTGGAGTAGTGTGCCTACACAACATATTTTGCATTTTATTTTGAAGCTTACTGTGGCTCCTTTAAGCCTTGCTGTGGCCCTTTATTTTTTAAATGTTTCCTGTGGTACACTACAAATCCACTCCTGGAGTGCCATATGGCACCGATGAAGAACTACTGATAATGAGGGATCAAAAAAATAATAATTGTGTACCTTTTTTTGGTTGCATCACATTCTGCTATCATAAGAGCTGTATTTGTTTTCTTTTTTAGTATTTGTAATACCAGATGGAAAAATATGATATAATACGAGGGCTGCGCTGTAATACTTAGTAGCAGGCCATAGATCAAGAGTTGGTAAAAATCAAATATAAATATTACTTCTATATTGCTAGTAGGGTCTGGGAACGGGCGAAAACATTACGGCGCCGACATAGTCTCACTCTGAGTACTACGCGTCTCGTGCGCATGCCTGAGAATTCAAACTCTGCCTTTAGAAGCGAATTTTAAACTTGACCACTTCCCCACCGCATGGACGACGCTTGTGCAGAACTCACCAAGTATGAAGAAGAGTTGGTTGTCTGTCTCACTTACGCTGTGACCTCTCCACCTATAGGCGCTAGCAATATAGAAGTAATACATATATGGTAAAAATAATTACAACAATTGAAATCTGTGTTAGTTGACAGTTGTCAGCTACATTTGTCAAATGTTAAAATTTGTTGCTCAATAGTGATTCCATTTTCAAAGTATTTAAATTTAGTTAAAATTAACATTCCACAAACTGCTTTCAGAGCCACAATTACAAAAGGCATGAAAAATTAATGTCAGCTTTTGGTGATATTGCTTTTACATTATCCACTGTTAATCATTGGTTTCTAGAGTTTCAGTGAGGATGAGAGCTGTTAGAAGATGAAGCACAACTGGCAGTCTGCAAATATACTTTGTGTGGAAAACCTAATTAAGGCGTCGAGATTCAGGAAGAACTTAACGATTGGATCCTCCGCAGTGAATACTGTTTTACATAAACATCTTGGCGTTAGGAAGCTAGTTGGTTGTTGGATCTTTATTTGTTGTTTACAGAACAAAAACAGGCCCATGTAGACTGGTGCAAATTTATGTTAAAAATATTTGGCGGAGGAACATCAAAGCATATATCGTACATCATGACAGGTGACGAATTCTGGATATATAATTACGACCCTGAAGCAAAACAACAGTCTAGTGTTCGGGTCATTCAAGATGAAGAATTGCCCACAAAAGTTGTTCATGGTAGGAGCACGAATAAGAAAACTATTCCTGCTTTTTTTTGTCGAAGTGGTTCTGTAGATGTTAAAGATTGCAGAACAGTTAATTCTGAATGGTACTGTGAAGTCACTGTACTGCAGTTGTTTGAGAAATTAAAACAAGCTGTCAAAAAAATGGTTTGGGTGGCATCTTAATCCACCACGACAATGCATCAGCCCACACTGCTCTAGAACATTGGGTTTTTTCAAGATTCGGTGTTCAGTTGGTACCCAACCCTCCGTATAGTCCTGCTAAAAAGATGATGCGAGGTAGAACATTTCAAAGTGCAGATGCAGCAATATTGGATTTTCGAAGAATGTTAGAGGACTTTCCGAGAAATAAGTTTTCTAACCTCTTTACAAAATGGTTTCAAAGAATGAACAAATGTATTAGTGTAAGGGGAGAACTTTTGAAAAACAGTAAAATAACAATTGGACAATGCTGATTAAGTAGTAGATTACTAGATTTTAACACAAATTAATCGTTTAATGTCTTCTTCTTCCTCTTAATATAGGCTGAGAGCCTGTTACTTCCACATTTAATGTAAAAACTAAAAGAATTATTATCTCGCTTATTAGACAACTTTTACTAAGGCGTTTTAAGATTTATAGACTCCTTTTGAGGTGTACTATCGCCCCCTTAAAAGGATACAGAGAAGACCAAAAACACCCTGTATGCTCCTACCCGTATTGTTGTAGTGTGACAGCCAGGTTCAACCCAGCGATTCTTAGCACCCTCTCTCGATTTAGCTGTCCGACTGCTGGCGTGGCAGGGGTTCCGGGAGTGTTGGGGACTGGGCCATACATTTTGTTGCAGATTCATGAAGGTGTTCAGATCTTACCACTCCACGCTGGCCTATTGCGAGTTGGAGTGGGGATTACGATTTGGGGAGGGTTGGGAACCAGGTTAGGACATAATTTCCCATCGATAGCAATAGCAGATGAGGGGAAACCAAGAGCTCATGTGGGCAGGGTCTCTAAGTCCCTGAAGTAGACTTGTCCTTTACCGGACTGGTAAAAGAGTACCTACCCATTACCCTTACTGTTTTTAATATCCAACAATTATCAGAGCAGTTGGCAAAATTGCAGAATCTACAATTCCTTAATCCCTTAATACAGCAAGCCCTCGATAACGTAAACACCGGATAATGAAAACATCGCGCTAATGTAAACACAAAATTCATACTATAGGATTAAACGGAGGAAAATTGTCTTTTTGTCGGTACTGATTAACACTGGCCTGAATGATCTACCGTTTGATGCTTTTAATATCGATTAGTTAATTTTCCCCTATTTCAGAATGTTCACATTTATTTAAATCTGGTTGCCAACAATTGAATAATGTTGGAAGAGCATTATATTTCAGTATCGTTTTTCCATGTTTAATCAACCACCGATCATCCGCAAAATGTCCATTACATAAACGGCGTGTTGCCTTAAAATAAGTTTTATTTCGCCGCCGCGCCGTTCAAATTTAATTTCGATGGTATTTCCCGGGAGCTCCGCGCGACCTGGATCGCACTGGCCGCGATAACCTCGATGGGTATTTATCTTTAAGCGCAGGTTGTGGTCTTCGGGCGCGTTCTTTTCCGCTTGCAGCCTTCAAGCAGGCACGGTGGTTTAGCATTTTTCGGGAAGAGCTTTAGGCGATGTTTATTAAGGCTATGGTTAGTTTCGTGTATTGGTGAAATGCAAGCCTTCACGTTTTCGTGTTTCTGATGCCCCGAGCTCACGAGAAGGAAGTTTATTCCTACGGCGGATTTTGAATGCGACCACGAGTCATCACATGTGGCCTGGATTGTATCTGGGGTGAGTAGTCTAGACGCCCTAAGACTCCCTGTAGTTATTTATTTTATCGTTGGACTCATGTTTCCCTTTCACTGCAAGTAGTGCCAGGCATTTAACGCCTGATTTCGACCGCTACAGCCAAGTAAATTTTAGGCTAAAATGTTGCTCTGAAGCAGGCGCTACATTCGATTGTTCTTCGTGTCCACGGCGACCGCTGCAGACGTTTGTTGGACCTTGCGGGGCCGCTTCCTTCTTGTTGCCGGCGCCTAATTAGAGCACAAGAAAGGACCCGTTACGGGTTTCTTTTCCCTCCTGGTTTGGCATTCCAACCTCGTCGTCACGGTGCAGATCGATCTGAAACACCAGCTACGGCCGCACGAGTTTATTGGCCAAACGCTTGGAACCGCGTTTACGTTTTCTCCAAGACCGAGCCCCAGGAACATCTGCTGGCCAAGTGGCCTGCTAGACAGCCATTTTAATATGTGCAATTTGTAGTATTGCCGAACTGTATTGTAAAACTGTACGTATTTAATTGTATGTAATTTATTAAATTACAGTAACCATGCAATTCTGATTTATGCAAATTATTGTGATAATTATTTATATGCTTTGTACTGTGATATTTTCCTGGAATGATATGATCATTATGCCAGGAAACAGGGTTGAGTTTAGTTACGGTTATTTACTGTATTTGGAGCTATCTTTCAGAAAGTGTAACTTTATGTTAGAAGTTTACAAATTCTCGCTAGAACACCGGGGTGCATTCGCCGTTATTATAAAAATTTGTTGGCGCACTGGGCATTTAATTTTTGTGTTCTCTCATTTAATTTCTTAAAGAGCTACACGCCTCCTACCACTGAGCTGGCGGCTGGCTTTTGCACTTAAGTGTAACTGATTGTAATTTTCTTTGGAAGATCGCCCAGAAAATAATTAAATTGCTAACATTCCCAAAAAAACTGTAATTTCCAGGTACACTCAGCAAATATTTAAAAAATTTGACATTGACAGTTCACGAGTTTTGTGAATGGATAGTAGATTCTAATATTAGTTTTTTTTTGCCACCCGTAAAGTGGCAAAGCTATAATGGTTCTGCTGTAATTAACTAGGGTATTTTCTTAAACACAAAAAAAGTGAACAAAAACATTGTTCGCTGACATCACTAAACATTTTACATTTTTCCATGGAGTTGACTCACCTGATGCTCACATCAGGCGCTAATTGCAAAATCTGGGTATGTGTCCCATATTACCCCCGCTGTTCCGTATACCCCTATTTGACGGTACCTTTTCACAGAGGTCACGACCACCAAATATGTAAGTTTGGTGGCAGGAGAGAGTAGTAGTAGTAGTATTTGTGGGGAGACTCATGTCTAGCAAGTAGGTCTGTATAGGCGCTTTTTGCCAACCCCATGGAAAGTCTAGGCATGCAGAGTACCAGGTACCTTAATCCTAGTTAGATTTTTGCTGAGACTAAGGAGTTCCAACCCTAGCAAGAGATCTTTTACATGCTACACATCGTAGTAACATGGGACCCACGGCTTTACATCACTTCCGAATGATGGCATTCTGTAGAGGTTTTCATCGGCATTTTTTAAATTTTAATAACCTCACCAGGATCGGGAATCAAACTCTCAACCCTTAGATTAGTGGCCAGTAGCCAGAATGCTTACCACTGAGCTATGGAGCCCGGCAGCCGGAGAGAGTACACTGTAATCAATGTCCGGATGTGAGGTTCAAACTCACTACCTGCTGAAAACCCTTTACCAATCAGCCAGATGTTTTTTCTTTACATAACAGTTTAATAAAATGAACACTAATTATTTTGATAGTTTGAAGATCTGAAAGAAAATGTAACTACAGTCTGTTCATTTTCTATATGAATCGGAGCAGGCTGGGATTTGTAAAATTTTGGTAACAATGAATTGTGTGACTAACGTCACTTTATACGGCCTGAGCATTTTTTTAAAATTCATTGTTTTCATTTCTGAGAAAATTCCATATTTGGCTGTTTTAGTGCCACTACAGTGACTTTATATGAGACAGTGGCGACAATAGAGTGTATTCTTTTTTATTGGTCGCTCGAATCGGCCGCCATTAAAAGGCAAAATTTGTTGATCCTTTTGTTTGTTTATACCAAATCGAGGTTAGCAGTTTAGATTTTGCGTCAGTTTGTGTCAAATCCGAGGTTAACAGGTTAGATTTTGCGTCAGTTTGTGTTAAAACTGACGCAAAACCTAACGTGATAACCTCGAATTCGACATAGACTTACAGTGCCACCAACATATTATCTATACGTTGTGTAACCATGACCATTCAAAAACGTTCAATTTATTAAAGTTAGTAGGCCATTGGCCCCCCTTTTGTGGCAAATTGTGCCTATTGTCGCCACTGTCTCTATCAAGGCACACACCCACGATGACATTTAAATGTCAGTGGCTGTCATGGCAAATAGGCGTTTTAAAAATGGTTCTTCAAATGCAGTACCATTAAAATAAGGACCTATTGTTTTGAATTTAATGTAAATATCAATGGTGTAATCTATTTACAGTGCTGTATAGGTATATCTTAGAGATTAATAGTTTTAAAATATTGTTCTTGAGAGATTTTGAGCTCCAAGAATTCGTAGTTGAATACAAAGTAATATTTTCAGGCAAGTATTTTTTGGATAGCTCACACATTGTCTCAAAAATAGAATGTGATATGCAGATAATCGTATTATTCTTATAAATTGGGAAGATATTACTAGGTGGTAATAGTAAGTAAAGTTCGGGCACTTCATTCCATGTAGGAACATGGCCTGAGACAAGGCGAGTCAAGGTCGTCGAAATATTTCTTTACGAAACCCAGTCAAACTGGCACACCGTTAACGGCATACTGGGTGATGTGGTTAGCATCGCGCCTTCGACGACTGCCTTACTTTCCCTACTTTTACAACTGTGGTTTCAGTACCCAATTTTTAAACTGACTGAGTGGACCGCTTGCCAGTTCCAAATTTGGGGATTGAACCCCGTACCATGGCACCGCAGCCTGAGCGCCCTAACCGCTTGGCCACGCTGGTAGTAGTAATGGAGTATTTTGTTCTGTATGCTATTGTAAGGTTGTAGTTTATGTGTAATTAACTGTAGTAAGATTTTTAAAATTAAAAGTTCTTTGTTTTATTGGACACCGATCTGTAAATGTAGTAATTAAAAATGTACCACAAAAGTGCAGGCACTGTAGCGTGCTTAATAGTCTTCCACAGAAATTCCTCGCAACAACATTCTTCAAAATACTCCTTCTTCGCTGTAATCTTTATGCCTGTTTCAGCGTCAGATTTTTTATGCGGTCTTGTAGTCTCTTATCCATTTCTTCCATCTATTCCGATCTTCTTCTTATAGATTTGTTTTCTTCTGTTTCTTCCTATCTCTTGTATTTTGTCCAGCCATTGTTTTTTTGGTCTGCCTCTTTTTTTCTTTATATCACTTCCTGATTCTATTACCTTCTTTACCATGTTTTCTGATTCCATTTGGACAATGTGGCCATACCAACTCTGCTGTTTATTTTCAATTTTTGTTATTGGTTCTGATTACTTCATTTCTTATTTTGTCGTATCTTGTTTTCCCCACCATTATTCTTAGATACTTCATTTTGAAAACATGCGTTTCCTCCTCATGTTTTTTTAGCGTTATCCAGGTTTCGCTTGCATATGATATAGTTGGTATCGAGAGATCCAAAAAAAAACTGTTCCTCAGCGGGCTGTGGAAATTCAACTTATGAATAATATGTTGGTGACACTGTACGTTAATGTCAAATTCGAGGTTATCAGGTTAGGTTTTCCGTCAGTTTTGACACAAAATGACGCAAATCCTAACCTGCTTACCTCGAATTTGACATTGACGTACAGTGTCACCAACATATTATTCATAAGTTGAATTTCCACAGCCCGCTGAGGAACAGTTTTTTTTGGATCTCTCGATATTACTACTGCATTAGAAACGTGTGATTTTGTGTGTGCGTCTATTTCTTTTTTACTTAATACCGTTTTGTTAATGGCACAAAAAATGTTTGTAGCTTTTTGTTTCCTTTTTGCGATATCCAGGTCCAGTTTTCAATCATTGGTTAGCACGCTCCCTAAGTATTTGTATGTGCTTATTACTTCTAATATTTGGTCCTTGCACACTATTTGCTTATCTTCTTCTGCTGCTTTTTAGTTTATTATCATTACTTTGGTTTTGTTTATGTTGATTTTCATTTGGGGGTTTCGATCTCATTGGTCCATATGTTGACTACGTTTTGCATGTCTTTGATTTTTTGTGATCAGGAGTATGTCTTCCGCATCGACTGTATTGTTGTTGGTATTAGATTTCGATATCCTATGATTGTTGGTTGCGATTTTTCTTAGTTAATTTTATTAGCTTATCCATTATTATGATAAATAGTAGTGGGCTCAGGCTATCACCGTATTTTACTCCCATATTTAGTTCAAATTCTTCTGATTTTTGTCCATCGCCTATTACCTGTGCTCTCACTATTTTATCCACACTTTTTATTATCCTACTGAGCTTTTTTCAGATCTTCTAGGCATCTCCACATGAATGTTCTATTGATGTTGTCAAAGACTGGGTCTATAAAGGTTAGGTATAGGCTGTTCATTTGTTTCAGTTGCTCTTTTTTCAAATTTCTTACTGGTGCTTTATTATCTATGTGAAATTCGAGGTTAGCAGGTTAGGTTTTGACACAAACTGTTGCAAAACATAACCTGCTAACAGTCTTGCCAATTTCAAGTAAAATTTTAGATTGCATTATGGGAAATAGAAAGCATTAAAACACCCGGTATTATCCATTTGCTTGACACCCGCACTGTTAAACTGACAGTATGTTGGCACCACTGCTATTATTCACATTTAAATGATGTACAGTCTAATAAAAAACACATTATTTTGGAAGTATAGTCAAGATATATAAAAAAAAATTGGCACTGACGGTCGGGATGTTAAGTAAATGGATAATATGTTGTGCGCCTGTTGTTGTCACTAGATCTTTAACTGTGTTTAGTTATATCGAATTCAAAGATTCTTATTTCTTTTCGTATTTCTTAAACACGCATTTTAGGCTTCTTGCTCTTGTGAGAACTATTAGATTATTATTGCAGACCATTATCTACTGCTCCACAAATGAACTGGACCATTTGCATATATTGGTGCAATTTTAAAAAATATTTTCCAAAAGGACAGTTGTTTGGTATTTAGCTTTTAATCATATTAGTTTAGTTTATTTCATTAGTAATTCTTAATATAAGTAAATAGCTGTACATAAATTTAGTGTAGTTTGTAATTCTAACTAGCGGTAAGTTTACCCACTAATTGGTGGAATGTTGAGTTATGGGGCTTGCTGTCCCCTCTCCTTCCACCCCTAAGTGTTGGGTCGGTGGCCCACATTGTAAAGGCAGATGAACTTAAGAGGAGTTGGTGAACGATCGGTTAACTGATCCCGTTTTCTTTTGTTTTGTGTAATCGCTTGTGTTTATTGTTTTGTGCTCCTGGAGTCACGGGTCAATCGATGTGCCACCCCACATGTGAGCCTTCCTGTATGTCCCACAAGGTAAGTCCCTATACGAACTTCTACTTTGCGTGGGTATTATCGAGTCTTACGCTTTCCGTTTAGGTAGAATTTAGTTATTAATTGCCCTGGAGACAGATACAACAATCATGGCATTTTTGGTAACCTTTCATGATTGTGTCACTATAAAAGGCATTTTTTTTTCATAATTTGATTTAAATAAAACTACGGAAGTCCATTAATAAAATATTATCATTTAAAATTTTGAATTTTGCCCAAATGTTGATAGCACACTGCATACAAAGTATGCCAAATCGGTGCCAAACATTTTTAAATGTTCCGAAGTGACTCAAAGAACTATTAATTAACCTTTTTTTGTGATTCCTCTTATTTTTTCGAAATATAGTTTTTTTGATAATTTTATAATTTTTTAATTTTGTGTTGAATATTTCTGTGACAGGTTGGTAAATAAATGGAATAAATGATGTAAGGATTTTATTTGAAAATAGCATTACTTTAATACTTACTAAATATATATACAGTTGTAAACAATATATAATAAGGATATATTTTAAAAACGAAACGGTGTTCAGTTAGCGCAAAGTTAAAATTGTTAGCCGTGCACCAACCAGGAAACGTAAACCATACAGAACTTTACGTTCACTCAAGAAGGCCACCAAAATCACTTTTAATAAAACTAACAAATTGCAGCAGCACTTAGAATCACTGCATAACAAAATTTATATTAAAGAAAGAGGTTTGAAATACTGACGGCAGTATGAACTGCCAAGACTTAAGGGACGGTCTTGCGCTCTGTAGAGTTTACTGTTCCTTTCGGGAAGGCGAGAAAATGCCACTGCATATTCTTTATCAAATGCGTTTAAATCTATGTTTGATCTGCCCAATGCCTTACAGGCCAAAAACAGGACGTCTCGGTAGATGGAGTGTGTTCTGTCCAAGCCACGCACTTTTTGGATTTTCTGACGTTCCATAGCTAACCTTTTTAGTGGCTCCAAAAGATCATTGCAATGCACACTAGCCAGGATGCTCTGCATAACACTGAAACATAATTTACTTGTAAAAGGTATTTCTTTCTGAAATTTTAAGGTTGGCAATAATATTAAGTATAGTATAAGAAATCCCATTAGTAGCGCCAATATTGGTTTTTTGACGTGCATCATTATCACAATTCCACTACAAATACATATCTAAATCATATTATCAAATGCTCATTTACGATAATATGGTTGCACGTTGTTATTGTGTTACAAAATTATGTGCAAATAATTCTTTTAATATATTCATTCTTTTAATTTAAAAAAAATAGATATTTAAGTTCCTTTTATTAGTAAAATACTGCTCGAGTAGTAATGTACCCTCAACATTTCCAACTCATATACAGGGTGATCATTTGAAAACGATCCACCCCCAATATCCCGGTGTACAAGGCTTTCTAAAGAAATCATCGAGACACGTCAACAATATTAATGAGGGGGACATATTTTTACATAAAAGTTACATAACACGTTTTATCCCCCCACCCTCCAGAGCCTCCTCCTCAAAAATTTTAAATGGCAAGGGGGGTTATGTGATACCTCATTTGAAAGGCCTTTGTATTACCTACATTTTGACGTTTTGCTTTTTAAAATCGGTTGATTCGTTTTTGAGATATTAAGGGAAAAGTGTTTAAGTTTATTACAACAAAAGGGAGCTTTTAAAACGCATAGCAGGCTGTTGTCATAATGCATTACTGGATGTTTTTATTGTCAGTACTTGTCAAAGTGTTTGGCAATAATAATTGTTGATGTTCGTTTAAATTAAAATCGATAGATTTGTTTTTGAGAAATTTAAAGCAATATAAAAATTAGACAAAATAGCAGGCTGTGCAGAAACAATTAAATGATGTTTTGACTTTTGTGCAAATTTAATATTACAGTGATTACAGTGTTTGTGTGTGTTTTACTTCGCGGTTGGAGATTTTTGTGAAATTTAAAAAATGGTTTACACGTTAGCTGAAAGAATTGAAATTATTTTTATTTACGGTGCCGAAAATCAGTGTGCCCAAAGAATCACTGCTACTTTCAACAAAAATCATCTGGACAAGCATGGTTCACACAAGTATGTTTTGGAGTTGGTTGGAAAATTTAGAAAGTGGATCTGCTGCGAATAAAAAAAGAGATCAGCCTAGAGTTCTATAGTCTGTTCACTAAACATAAAAACACAAAGTGGCCTTTGATTTCCAATATTTCATGAGTGTACTTCCAGAATTTATCTTTGTCTAGGAACATACTTACAAAAAGTTACTAAAACAAATAGGTTAAGGGTGTGACATTTACTTAGCATCTGTCATAAGTGTTATAAATAACTACTATTAAGGATATTATACAAATACTCTGATGGACACTATTAACGTAGCGTTTATTAATAGGTATTTTTATTACATTTTATAAAAGTTCTAGTGAGAATTTCTGGAAAAAAACCTACTTTGACATTGAAATAATGAGAAATATTAATTGTCATTTTTAAATTCAAACCTTCCTTTATGCAGGTGGGGAAACCTCTGCAAAACAAAATACAGAATCCCCAGTACAAAAATTGTATACATATGCCAACTTCAAAAACATTAAAGTGTTTTTGTGTTTAGTGAATGGCCTATACATGAAGCAGCGCAAATCGAAGTTTTAGGACATTTTGCAATAAATCCAAATAAATCCCTCCGCCAGGTTTCTGCCATAACTGGAGTTTTATGGTGGAGTTCAGAAAGTTATGACACTTAACAAATTTCATCCGTATAAGATGCAGATTTATCATGAATTAGCCGAAGAAGACTTTGATAGACGAATTGAATTTTGCGAAACAATGACAGCTATGATAAACATCAATCCAAATGTATTAAAAAACATTTGCTGTAGTGATGAATGTACCTTTTATCTTAGTGGATTTGTAAACAAACATAACTGTTGCTATTGGAGCGATGAAAATCCGCACATCTTAGAGAGGGCCATTCTCAATGGCCGCAAAAAATAAATGTGTGGGCTGGTATATTGGGAGATGCTATAATTGGTCCTGTATTTATAGCAGAGAACTTAAATGGCAATACTTATTTGAATATGCTAGAAAATATAATCGACCCTTTAATAATAGAGGCTCTAGAAAATCAACGTGATGAAGAAGGGAACTTACTTCTAGCAGAAGAGGAGCTTTGTTTTCAGCAAGATGGCGCTCCTCCGCATTATGTTTTACCAGTCAGGCAGTGGTTAAACGACAATTATCCGAATTAATGGATCGGTAGAAGAGGACCGATAGAGTGGCCACCACAATCCCCTAACTTAACGCCCCTAGATTTTTTTCTTTGGGGACATTTAAAGTCAACCGTTTACAAAACTGAGCCAGAAAATATTCAAGATCTACGGCAATAAATCACGAATGTAGGTCTATTCCACGAAAGGTATTTCAGAATGTTAGATTAAGATTTGAACAGAGACTCTATCAGTGTTTAGCCGAAAATGGAGGACAGTTTGAACAGTTACGTTAAAATTTAATTGTTTCTCTACGGCCTGTGCTATTTTGTGTAATTGTTATATTAAATTTCTCTAAAACAAATCTATCGATTTTAATTTTCTTTGCGTAAAAAGATAGCATTTTAAAAGACCTTTAATTTAAGGTGTCACAAAGGGCATAGTGCCATTTAAGATTTTCAATGTTGGATGGGGGGGTGGGGTGGGGTGAGTATTAGCGCGACGCAGATTACAGTGGTTCACGAGATATACAGGGTGGATCGTTTTCAAATGATCACCCTGTATATAGTGCTACACAGCGAACAAAGACCATATTTACGTTTCTTCATAACATCAGACGAACAATACAAGGACACTGGTGGTAGGATAGATTTGTTTTGCTTCATTAGAATAGCATGAGATGATCACTATACATTTCACGTGTAAGATAAAGGAAAAGAATATTTTGTTTTTCCAATGTTTTCATGACATTTGCATTATGTAAAACATACAGGGTCCGGCAATGATTGGACGGTGGAAGATATTTAAAAAAACTATGACAGTTGCATAAGTATCACTTATATGAAAGTTGTACGTACGAAGGTGGTGCACATTACTAAAATATTTTTGATTATACAGGGTGGCTCAAAAAATTGTGGTGAATCAAACTTACCTTTTTTTAAATGCAATGTTTTATATTTAGGTAGCTTAAAATGTTTGTATTGAAATACTAATCATTTTGATATAAATGGTGTGGGTGTAACGTCAACTGTTTTGGAGATATTAACGTTTTTATGCAAAAAAATGCTCAACTTCAGAAAACTGCTGAAACAGAAAACAATTAAATGAACGAAAATGTTGCCAAAACTCAAGTGTAAAATAGTTGCTGCGGGTATTACTATTTTACAGGGTGCTCAACATTTGCAAATGTAATAATTTATATTTTTTAAAAATATTTTTATATTTTTGAAAAGCCTTTTTAATGAGCTTTCTTTTGACATGCTACTTCATATCCCTAAATTCAACTGTTTTTCAGATATGCATATTTGAACAGAAAACAGAATTTAAGCCCTTTAAGATGTTTTATTTCAAGGGATAACAAACAAACGCTATTAAATGTGAATTTAAACATTTGCAATTCTCCGAGCACAACAAAAAAACAAAAAAGCAGAAGAAAATTAAATCTGGAAAGAGACTGAATTTAGGGCTACGAAATGAAATATTACGAGAAAGCTCATTAAAATGACTTCAAAACTAAAAATATATACAGGGTGTTCCATTTAAAGAAATAGAAGTGATTTTATTTGCAAAGTGTAAGCCCCCTGTCTAGCTAACTTAATTACGTATAGAATTTTGATGTATTTGCTTTGTGATGTTAAATCTGATTTCATTTGATCCTAGATTTAATTTATTCCTGCATTTCTCATTCTTCGTGCTTTATATTATTTCTTGCATAAACAATGACTGGATTTATATTTTCTAGTCCTGGTTTTATGCTTTGTTTGGAGAGCTCAAGTATTTATATTATCATTTTAACAATGTTTGTTATCCCTTGATCTGAAGCATCTTATAGGGCTAAATTGTTTTTTTATGCTCAAATACATATCTGAAAAACAGTTTAATATAGGAGTGTAAAGTAACATATTTAAACGAAAGCTCATTAAAAGGGCTTTTCAAAAATATAAAAATATTTAAAAAAAATCTAAATTATGAAACTTGTAAATGTTGAGCACCCTGTATAGTATTAATATCCACAGCTCCTATTTCACACTCGAAAGGTAACTCACTAGAAAGAAAAGATTTTGGTAACGTTTTCCTTCATTCAATTGTTTTCTGTTACAGCAGCCATCTGAGGTTCAGAATTTTTTTTGCATAAATCTGTGAATATCTTCAAATCGGTTGACTTTAGATCTTAGATATTAAAATGATTAACATTTCAGTGCAAGACTTTCAAGGTACCTGTACCATCGGATCTATAAAAATGGCCCCAGCTTATAGCTCTTTATTTAAAGATTTTCGACCCAATAAACTACGAGCGCCGTCTCATTAAATTTGGCCCAATTAGTAACATTTTGTTTAGCATTAGAAAGACCTGCTAAAAGAAATAGACAAAATACATTTATGTGCCCACTTGGTTAGTAGTCTTTCCATTCGGTGCTACCCATGTCCGTTTATATATCTCTTTCATTTTGAAGTACTTATAATTTTACAGTCTTTACCTGCTGCAAAGCCTACCAATTTTGATCCGTTTTCATTTGTTGCTTTGTGTTTATTGTGTTGGCCAATTGTAAGTCTGAAGGCTTCTTCCTTTCCAATTTGGCATTGAAATCTCCTATTATTATCTTTATTTGGCTGGGGTTTATTTGTTCATAAATGTTTTCTAGGCTTTCATAAAATTCATCTTTGACTTCTTCTTCCTTCTCTTCTGTTGGAGTTCCATTGTGATGTATCATAGTCTTTCATTTATTGACGAGAAACTCGTTTATTTTCTCCTTTACATTCTTTGCTACTAAAAATACAGTTCCAAAAATCCGTTTTTCGTTTCGACTGTTAAAAGATATATAATCTTCCAAAGATATTTTAAAGTTGTCTTTTTGTTTTGTCTCTTGAACTGCCAACACTTTTATATGTTAACACTTTGCTTCTAACGCCAATTCTTTTAAAGCTCCTTCGTAGTTTGTGCCTTGTACGTTCCACGTGCCGATTATCCATAGTTTTTGTTTGTTTTCTGTTTTGTTTTGTTGCTGCTCGTGTTCCTTATTCATTGTCTGATTCGTCTCCATTGTTCCCATTTCTTGGTGATTGATTATTGGTTTTTTGGATGCTTCTCCTTTAATGTTCCCACCTTGCGATCCCATTCATAATTTTCATTATTGATGGTTAGCTTCTGGTAACCTACTTTGACTCTCTTCCCCTTGTTTCTTTCTTCCAATGCAAGTTTCGAACCCTTTAGTTTGTTTTTCCTTCTTTCCATTACTTCTTTTTTATGGATCCAGGAGCTGAATTTCACTATTATTATTTTGTCTTCTGCCTCCCTTCCTATTGCAAATGCTTCTTTTATTCCACGTTTTATATTAAATTTCTCTTCTATAAAATTCTTTATCTCTTCTTTTATATTATGTTCTGGTAATTGGGCTCTTTTGATTATTATGTTGTTTTTTTTTTGTTGCTTATCTTGTTTTTCCATCCCTTTTCCAGTTTACATAACTTTTCATTCAGGATCTTCTTTTTTTCCTCCCATTTCTTCTCCTTCTTTTCCCATTCCTCCACCATCTTTTTAGGTCTTGATTCTCCTGGAATTCTTGCTTCAGTTCTTCTTAACCTTTTCTTACCTCGTCCATGATTTCTTCATTACTTTTAACATTGTTTTTATGGCCTCCATTTCTTCTTTTCTTGTGTGCCTGCTTATATTTCTTTGGTTTGGCTTATTGCTAATCTTGGTCTTCTCCTTGTCCTGGGGTGATCTTGAGGTTTTATTACTTTTTTTGAACGCCAGTATTTGGGTTTCCCACTTCTCAAATTCTTCTGGACTTTCTGTGATGAGCTTTTGTTTATTTCAACAACGAATTAAAGTTAACCTCAGATTAGTGGTCTTAATAAGACTGGCTGTTAGTGTTGTTTCCTTAAAATAATGGATTCTGTAATATGCTGCTTCCCCTCCTCTCCATGCCAATTCCTATGATATCATATGAAACATCTTTTTCTGTACACCTTCTGGAGTATCTTTGTTCCAAGCCCATGCCATTTTGAAAATTTCATCTTTGATTAGACCTGCCGAACTTTCCCTTTTTTTATCAATATTACTTTGTAATTATTTTCTTTTTGAGTTTTTTGCATCACATGCTTTTTTAAACTCTACATCTTTACGGAATCAAAACTTACATTACATTTTTTGAAATACATTTCTTGAAGTAGTTTATATGGGGTATTCCACATAGTCTTGACTACATACTCTTTATAATCATCCCCGATTCTTTTCTGCATATTAAAGCCCTAGTTCATTAAAATTTTGGCTAAAATACAGTATCGTAGACCACTTTTGTCTCATGCGCAGGAGCTATCATTTTAGGTTAGCTGCAGTTTCAGATTTATGGGCACTTAGTACCCACCTATATTACTACTCCAGGAACGGTAGTTCAAATTGCTGCCGCTGCTGTTACAAGAGAACTGCGCGAACAATTTCAAGGTGTTTTCGAGTGGTCCACGATACTGCATTTTTTCCAACATTTTTCATCTTCTCTTAGCAAATTGTTTTCCAAATCAAAATTTCTTGCTAAACAAAACTAGGTACATTGATTCCAAACAAATTTTTTTTCGGCACAGTATTTTCACAATTTTTGCTGTATACATATTTGCACAAAAAACTGCACTAAAACGTGACGTTGTGGCTTGCATTTTGCATTTTGAGACAGTGGGTAGAGGAGTCACAGGTAGAAGGTGAACCAGTGCAGAGGCACCGAGCAACTTTTCGGTCTGGGAAAACGTAACCGACGCCAAGTTACTTGTGTAATCTTCAAGCCCTAAGAAGAGAAGCGCTAGCTTGGGGAAGCATCCCCAAGATATAGGCAAGTTTAGTTATTATAAATAAATCCGACGATTGAATATCCAGTCAAGGAAACCGGAAAAACTAGAAGCCTAATTAGTAAATCACGCCAAGTTACATCATCCTTGGTGCGTGTCAGTACGAAGTGATGACATCATCCTGCTGACACATCGCGTCAGCTTGATTTCAAGCTACCGAAGGCAGAGCCGCACTAAGTGAATAAGCGTTGCGCATTGACAATCACACTTCCACTTAAGGCATGTAGATTCAGTATTAAGCTATTGTGGATCGAGTATATAATATTTCTATATTATCAATGTGTATGCTTTTTATATATTTTCATGCATATATGTTCTTTTCCAGAGTATATGTATTTTCAAGTAAATTGTTTGGTTTTTATTTCTGGCAGGATTTGCATGTAGCATTACGGGCAGGTCAAAACTATCTGTATTGACATTTCCCTTATCCGCACTGAGGCAAGAGCAGATATTGTGCTTCTACGACTGGGTTAACTAGCAAACAAAGGGCAATTTAAATTCACAGTAAAGTAAAGTATAGAACAAGGGAAAACGCCACGTTACAATTTGTACACCTGTTATTTGAATGTTGACCCGCTTTCTGGGAACAACACAGCTATTGCTTCTAAGGACAGCAATTCCAGGTATTTTAATGTCGAAGACTATAAGTAGTGTCACTACTTCTGGGATTTCTTATACTATGCTAATGTAAGTATTCTCTAATATCAAAATTCTGTAACACTTACGGTCTGTTAATAGTAGTTTGATCTGTTAAAGCACTAACAAGAGGACTAGATGTCTCACGGCGCTGCCATAATATATACATCGGCGGTCCTTCACCGTGCAATCGAGGATTATCCCATAAACAGTGTACACCTACTTGAGCTGACAAGTGTTCTAAAATATAAAGGTGTTTGGTATTAATATGAACATTTAGAAATTTACATATTTCAACACAACATTAGCCACTTCAAATTAAGCTGTAAGGTACAACACAACACAAAATACAGATAAACACAATTTTTAGAGGAAAAAGTATTAAAATATATAAAATTATTTTTAGAACGAGATCAATTTTCAAACAAGAAGATTATGTAAATTATTCATACCATATTAGAAACACTTAAGACTTACGTAAATCTTCCTTTGATGCAGCTTTAACAAAATCACCAGTTTTACATACAAGTTTTTAAAAGTTTAATGGTGGAACAAACACAATGGCATTTTTAAAGAACAAATAGCAATATAAAAACTTACCAACAGTAGCTAATTCTTGTGTAAGTGGATCAGCCCCTTCCTCAACAGGCTGCATGCAGTTGATATTCTCTTCTGCGTTATTTACGTCTGCATTATTTTCACTATCTTCGCCATTGTCACTAACACCAGTTTCATTATCTTTTGCAAAATCCCTACTACGACTGTCCACTCGATTTTTAAGACACAGATTAGGAAGATGGCTTTGAACATTAATTCGTTCAAATGACCACACTAAATTCCAGTAAATTATAGGATGCTCCTCGACAAACTTGGCTTCAGCTAGACTGAGGTCACCTTCCCGTGTAAGTATATTTTCTAGCTCTTTGCGCAATACCAGTGGGTTAAGGTATGGAACACTGAAAGGTTCTCCAACTGATGCTGCTGGCTGATTGACAGATATTGTTAAAAGAGGAACTGTGGGCTTATTGCATGCTTGACACAGAGTGTTCAAGTTAGAATCCTCTGCAGACCAGTTGGACATGATATCTTCATCGTAAAGCAGTGCTGAGCAGTTATGGCATTGTGAGCAGGAGATCAGTTGTATTTCTAATTCGCTTTCTGAAAAAGTAAGCAAGTCTTAATAAATTACTAAAGCAAATGTGAGTTATTGTTATTATATTTCTAATGCAGGCAGAGCAGATTTAGAATTTTATAACCAAAGAAATCAACATCTTACACAGGATCTCACATTTACCACTTCTTTTTGCGTTGCCTTATCTCTATCACATCATATGGAAACAATAATTATTATAAAAGATACAGAATCCATGTATAATTTAGAGCAAAATTATATGGTATATTTGTTTTGGGTTGTTGACTTATTAAAATATTTTGGAAAAATTGAAAATAGCTATTTCCTTAACCTTAAATACTTTTCTAGCCATTTGCAATTAAATAATTTTGGTAACCTCCTGTAAATATAAATATTTAATTAAAAATTATCAGACTGAAAAATCTAAAATTGCAGAACATGCACACATAAAGAATTGATTTCAACTATTTAGACCAGTACAGACAATAAAAGAAAGCTGAAGGACACGAAAGTTTGGATCACAGATGACTTCCCGAACACAGAGAACTACTGAAACATATGAAACAAGCTAGGGAGCAGGGGTGTAACGCAAATTTAGTGTACAATAATTATTCGTCAATGGTGAACCCTACGCAGTGGAACAACTAACAGAACAGGATTACGTAGAAGATACGACAGAAGACACAAGAGTAAAGAAACAATACTCTAAAGATAACCAAACAGTACAGTCAGAAAATCAGGGAGAAGAGAATTTAGATGAGGAAGACACGATGGAAGCAGAGGAAGGCAAAGAGGGCAAAAAGAGAGGAAGATCGATGGACGAGGAAAATGGAAATTCACCCAAGCAAACAGTATCAGTAGGAACAATACCAAAAAAAAAACCCAATACTGGGCACAAACAATACTAATGCCTCACAAGAAAATAGAAGAAAAAAGGAAAAGAAACAGGAAAGGACATAGGAAATAAGTCCTCAGAAGCAGAAGTTCAAAAAAAGGACCTACGAAAGATCACAAATACCACACCACATCAACAAGTACAAGAAACAAAAAGAAGGACGGAAGAATAGATGACGACAAGCGAGGAAAATGGACAAAAGAATAAAACAAATGAGAATGCAAAGCAAGAGGAAATACTAAAAGCAGATCAACTAAAACGAATTAAATATACAGAAAAAGAAGCAAAAATACTTAACTCTGATAAAATGAAAACTCCAACAGAAGAGGTCTTAAAAATACTGAAGAACTGGCAAATATATAAAGAATGTAATAGAAATGAGCACAAAACAAACCCCTTAATCGAGAGAAAATACAGAATAAAGGCGGGGAAAATAACAGAAGAAACAAATAAACGAAAGAATAAAGAAAGTCTAAACATAAATGCAGATGAGAAAGGTACAAATAGTAAAGGAATGATAGATACAAGAAAAGTTAAATACTTAGGCTGTTGGAAAGTACGAACCATGGTCGCAATGGAGAAAATAAATCAAATAATAAACCTGATGGAAAAGTACAGAATACAGATTCTGGCATTAAACGAAACAAGGTGGCTTGGAAACGGAGAATTAACATTAGAACAAGGAAAAACACTAGTATACTCCGGGAAACAGAGGAAGATGCTATCTATGAACATGGGGTTGCCTTTATAATGAATCGAGAAGCAAGAAGAGCACTCATAATTGTGGCCAGATTCAGTGCAAAGTTTTTTTAACATTACAATAATCAATACGTACGCACCAACAAATATGGCAGTACAAAACAAAAAAGATATATTATGAAGAGTTACAAAAAACGTACGATAAACAAAGGAAAAAACACAAAAGAGATATTTTCCTACTGATGGGAGATATGAACGCAAAAATTGGAAGCGAAAATGAAGGTAGAGAAGAAATAATGGGAAAAGAAGGAATAGGGGAGAGGAATGATAATGGCGAAAGGTATTTAGATTTCTGTGCTGTGAACAACTTATTAGTGGGTGGAAGTATATTTCTTCATAAGTTAAAACACAAAATCACGGGGATAGGGCCAGGTGGTAAACCCTGCAACCAGATTGATCATGTCGCTATAGAGAGAAGACATAGAAATTGCCTGCTGGACGTGAGAGCAATGAATGGAGCTGACATAGAATCTGATCATGCTTTAGTGAGAGTAAAGATTGAAGTTAAACTAAAAACCAATCAGAACAAAAGCAATATAAGAATAAAATACAACACACATCTATTGAAGGATACAGAAATGTAAACAAAGTTCTGCACAAAACTGGAAGATAAAGTGAAAGTAAACATGGACGAACTAAATATAGAACAGCTTTGGGGAAAATATAAAGAAGTCCTAAAGACAACAGCAGAAGAAATAATAGGAATAAAAAAGAGAAAACACAAGCCGTGGATGACTATGAACACAGAGAAATTAATAGAGGAAAGAAATAAGCTTAAACAAAAAATACTAACTGCAAGAACAGACGAACAGAAGAAAACACTCGAACAAGCATACTGGGAGACAGATAAACAAATAAAAAAAAGCGCAAGAAGGGACCGAAGAAAACAAATAGAGGAGATGCTAAAGGAAGCCGAAACGGCAGCAGATAGAAATGACCTAAGCACGTTATATAAAATAACACGAAAAATGTCAGGTAGAAGAAATACAACAACCAATAACATCAAAGACAAGAAAGGAATACTGCTCACATCACAACAGGATATAATAAATAGATGGGTAGAATATTTTAAGGAAAGTTTTAGTACCCAAAGGAATAGTAGAAATATAGAAGAGAATGATGAAGAGGACGAAGAAGCAGAATTACAATCAAATATAAATATGAACGAAATAACGGAAGGAGAGATTGTACAAGCTATTAAACAATTGAAAAACAATAAGGCGCTGGATTGGATGACATCCCAGAGGAACTGATTAAGGCAGGATCAGAACCAATTGTAAAAGTTCTACACAAGCTATTAAAGAAAAAATCCCGAAAGAACGGACAGAAGGCTTAATCGTCAAAATACCCAATAAAGGCAATACCACAGAATGCGATAACTGGAGAGCCATTACAATATTAACACCACAAGTAAGATATTAACAAGAATAATACTAGAAAGGTTAAGGGATGCAACCTTAAATAAACTCAGAAACAACCAAGCCGGTTTAGACCACGAAGTTCATGTATAGATCACATTAACACCTTAAGGATAATACTAGATGAATGTAACGAATGGCAGAAAGAATTATATATAGGATTCATTGATTTCAAGAAAGCATTCGACAAAATAAATCGACAGAAAATGTGGCAAATACTTAAGACTTACGGAATACCAGATAAATATATTAAACCTATTAAGCTACTCTATGAAAATTACAACGCATGTATAATACACAACGAAGAAAAATCGGATAGTTTTTGAAATTGAAAATGGCGTGAGACAAGCTGCATCCTATCGCCCTTACTATTTCTAATAAGTATTGATTGGGTAATGAGAAGAATTGTAGATAATCAAAAAGGACTAGTTTGACACAAAACTTGAGGATTGAATATGCGGACGATATCTGTTTAATTACCGAGAAAAGAGAACACTTACAAGATAAACTAAATTTACTTAAAATAAAAGCACGTACAATGGGCCTGGAAATTAACACAAACAAGACGAAGACAATAAGAACAAATATGGAAGATAGAACTGAAATAAGGATAGAAGGAAGCAATGTGCAAAATGTTACAAACTTTACTTATCTCGGTAGCATACTGGACGAAGAAGGAGGATGTAAGTCGGATATAAAAGCAAGGATAAATAAAGCACAAAACTCCTTTAGAACTCTCCACAAAATCTGGGTGTCAAATGAGATATCAAAGAAAACAAAACTGAGGATACTCAGAACAAATGTGATCACTGTACTTCTATACGGGTGTGAAATTTGGGCATTAAACAAACAGCAATTACAGAAAATACAAATATTTATTAACAAATGTCTCCGAACAATAATGAAAATCCATTGGACAATTACAATCTCAAATATAGAACTCTGGAATATTACAGAGCAAGAACCAGTTAATGTGACCATATTAAGAACATCGGTGGAGATGGATTGGTCACACATTAAGAAAACCACGCTCAGATATAGCCCGTCAAGCCCTTGAATATAATGTTAAGGGAAAAAGAAAGAGAGGCAGACCAGCTCAAACTTGGAGAAGAAATGTACTTAAGGAAGTAAAAGCAATAAACATAACATGAAACCAAGTGAAAGAACTAGCCCAAAACAAAAACGGAAAAATTTCGTTCAATCTTTATGCAGCCAACAAGAACAAAATGGACTCAACTCATCAAACTAAAGTGAATAATAGTGAGTAGTGTAAAATATGTGTGGACAGTTGTAGTATAAGACTGACCTACCTTATACTACGGACTTACCAGTCAGAGAAACGTCTTGAAGACGCCCTATATTCCGGACGGAATGAAAGGAACGAAGAAGAAGAATTTAGACCAGTGGTGTATTAACCCTGCTTGCTACGGAAGCCCTATAAATTCTGCGTAATTCATATATTATCTAGCACTTTTAGAAAAATCCAGAAATTATTTGCTGTAATACTTTTGGTTGCAATTTCCAATAAATGCATGTCTGGGAATTAATACTTTATGACAAAGATGAAATATTTTTTTTATAGTAAATGTTAAAGTGTGCTTTGACCTTCAATGAACGGGCCACATAAAATTACGAAACAGACAAACCGGGGTCCAATTGGACTCAAGAAAAAATGTCATTGAACAATTGCACATATTTGACGTATCAATTTAAGGACAATAAATAATAAATTTATCAATTCTTATTTTTATTTATACTAATAGAAATACCCAAACTACTACTCTAAAAACTAACAAACTATTAACTAAAAAACACTTTTTTAAAATATTACTTAGAGATTATCAATAGCTCAGGGAAACATCAGTCATGCATCACTTTCTATTTAGTTGGATGTGTTTATTGTTATACCGATGTATAACATTTCCTTTTATTAGTTCTTTTCCCACAGTTCCAATAAGAATATTTTACAGCCATTTGATCTATTGTTGAGCCAATCAGGTTTCTTTAAAAGCCAGAGTTTCTAAGCATTTATGCTTGTAATATTTATGAAGTGATAAAATATTGCAATCGCCCACCGATTTTTTTACTCTGTGTTGTATATTCTTTGGCCAGTTTGTTCATGGTATCAACAGCACCTTTTGCTTTGTTATAGTGCAAGATTATATCTGGCTTGTAAGACTCATCTTCACCAGCCACTTTATCAACTCTATCGTGACACCAAATCATATCTATAGCTTCTTTAGAACAATGCAGAGCTTCTAATATGAGAAGTTCAATGTAAGACTTGATTTCGATAGCGTCAATAATTTCTAGTATTGTTCGGATTTTTGTCATTCCATTTATTAAAGCTTTGGCTTATCTATTTGCCTCAGTTACGATTATGTCAATGTCAGGACTGAAAAATAGCAGAAAAGCATCTTGCATGATGGAAATACCTGAGCTACAAGTTGTAAGTCCAAGTGTAGTTTTTCTAATATTGGCTTTTGGTGATTTAGCTTGTGTTTTGGATTATTCCGTTCCATCTTTTGCCACATATTTTGAAAAACTTCTAACGTAACTGCTGGATTCTGCAACGGATTCAAATTCGACTTGCGTCTCCTGATCAGCAACAATTACGTCATCCTCTCCATTTTCTTCTCTCATGACATCTTCTTCTTCTTCTACATCACTTGCGGCCACTTCAACATCATACTTATTTTCAACATCGGGATCATCATTCTCAAGAAAATACAACAGTTCTTCACCTGCAACGCGCTTACTATCTTGAAATTGTGGTACGGTACTCATCTTCAACCGCACAATACGAGCAACTAACAGAACTTAAGTGAATTTTGCACATGCAGCTGCACATTTATAGTATGGGGAATCCCAGAGTCGTGTGAAATGTCTGAAGTATGCTAACTCTCGGGCGGGCGTGCACAACGTGCGCCAGCTGTTTCTAAGGGCGTTTTATGATTTGAAAACATTTTTTTTCTACTTTATTTAAATCCTAAAAATGTACTAACTTATAGTTTTATTGTAAAACAAGTAAGGTAGGTAAGGTAAATTAAAAAATGCATTATTAAAAAAATGAACTGATCTATTCACTCTCTAGGGTGTCTCTGTTCGTTCTTCGGAACAATTTGGGTATACAATTTTTGTTGTATGTTTCTAACAAAGAAAATCATTGCACCTGCCACACCTAATAGTGGTGTTTATATTTTTTTGCCGTCTGAATATTACTGTCCTCTCCTTTTTTTTGAAGGTTGTTCTTGTATCTTGTGGTAGGGTCTTAAGTTGGGCCCTTTCGATCAGAAAAAGCTTCATGAGACTCATTGCAATTTTTTTTATAAATATCGAGAGATCCAAAAAAAACTGTTCCTCAGCGGGCCGTGGAAATTCAACGTATGAATAATATGTTGGTGACACTGTACGTCAATGTCAAATTCAAGGTTATCAGGTTAGGTTTTCCGTCAGTTTTGACACAAAATGATGCAAATCCTAACCTGCTAACCTCGAATTTGACATTGACGTACAGTGTCACCAACATATTATTTATACGTTGAATTTCCGCTGAGGAACAGTTTTTTTTGGATCTCTCGATATAATGCGTCTCATTTTATTGTTATTTTTATTAGATTGGAAAAGCAATCTGGCGTTTATACCTGCCACGTCTATTATAGAAAAAAATAACAAAAGCGGCCATCTGTTTGTGGTTCTTTTTACTGAATATCTTCCGCACATTTGATCGATAGTGTGGGCGCCACCTTTAGTGGCATTATAATCCATAATTATCTCCGGTTTTTGTGTTTCTGGATCTATATCTGCAGTATTATGCATGGTAGATAAGAGCACCGCAGATTTATTATTCTTGAGTACAAAAGACACAAGTGTACAATTTTTGTCTTTTCTTCTCTATATTTACTCGGTTGAAACTCTGGAGGTATTTCTCTTTTATTTTTCTTGAGCGTTCTAAGTAATGTGATTTTGTAGTCCCTCAATAAAGTTTGTGCTAAAGTACCGGGTGGCCATAAATATCTGATATCACATTACCTTTGGAATCAACACCGCTGTATTAAAGTGATGAATCCAACTATACACTAAATGTCATTAATGTCATTAGAACTAAAATTCCTATCTGTCAAAAATTATTACAGATTGCAATAAGTATTGAAGTTAGAACGGGAGGTTCTTATAATCGAGTCGTAGGCTAAACTGCAGAATCTGGGGCACATTCCCCTCCTCTTATTTGCATTTTATTACATTTCATACCTATACTTATTATAATTTAAATATGTATAATGCTAACCAACATTTATAAGTAGCTAATTCCATGGCTACCGGGATCTCAGATATTTATGGCCACCCGGTATAACCGGTATACCAGTTATCTGTAGTTAGATTTCTCTTTGAACCCCTAATTGGTTCTATCAATCTCTTCACAATTTGTGTAGGAGTATTTTGCATCCTGTATGGTCGTTCTGGTTGTTGGCCACGGTATAGTCCTGATTGCTGATGTAATGTAATTTTGATTCACACATTACGAACATTTTTATTCCGTGCTGTGCGGGTTTATTGGGGATATACTGAATAAAACTGCAACGTCCCCTAAATGCCTCCAACTTCTCATCGATTGTCACATATTCACCGATACAATATGAATTTTTACAACTGGCAACCAATGCGTCAAAAATCAATCTTATGGCGGCCAATTTGTCAGTGTGCTTTCTATCATCAAATCAAAGGCATCGCAGCAGAAACATAAAGTATTTATAACTCATTACTTGTCTAGTTATTGCTAATTCACCATCTGTTTCCCAGAGTTCCTCAACACTTCCTTCACACCAATAAAATATAGTAGACCAAAAACTGCCAAAATTTCTCTCTTCTTGGTGTGTTGGGCGTCTCTTTCTCTCAAATAGTTCACAGAATTCCTTTTGAACGTAATATACTTATTAGTGCATTCTACAACTTCCTATATCCTGCTGTAATCATTAAATGCATTCCATGCAGAAATTTCACATATAAGTCCTCTCGCTCTGTTTGTAGGACCAGGAACGATGTTTAGTATATTCTTACATTTCACTTTCGATTTTTTGGTGGTATTTGATTTATCCCATGTCGTTGTTTGGTCTTTTCCAATAAACTTTTCCAAATCACATATAGGTTAGATGAGGCTGACCAGACATACTCTTTTTTAGAGTAGGTATTATACTCTTTAATAAATAATACCCTCTTTACTCTTACTTTTTATAAAACAGCTATCAATATACTCTTTTTAATTCATTTAAATAATCTAATTACTGTTTTTAGATTTTTTCAACCATTGTTATAAATTTGCCTCGTGGAATAATATTTGACAGCAAATGTTGCACTCGCGCAACTGTCAAGCAAAATATGTATGTATACTCTGCAGGCCAACCAGCCTCAGGATGCTTATGTGGAGTGTACGTAAACAAGAAAGCGAGCAGATGATAGCGACTATACCATTCATGAGGCTGGAAACCAACAAGAAAAAGTAATTTTCTTAAGTTTCTATGTATTACAACAGTTATTTCCGTAACTATGGTGATATCAATTATTTAAACCTTTGTATAACCGGTGTAATACAAACCTTTGTATAATCGCAATTAATAAAATCGCACAGCCGTAACTGAAAACTGCCACAAGTTAACACAAAATTATAAAATTTATGACTTTCTTGTCAACTTTTTTACGTTAGTTATTTTTTATATTCATGGTATAGTTTACTTCTATACATCTCGATAATTGAAAATTTTCCAGACTCGACGTCCTCTCAGTCGATAATTAGTATAATGCTTCATTTAGTTGCTCTATGAAGCGTTGTGAACGTCAGCTGCGGGACCATAGTCGGGATAGGCGATAGCAGCCACCCACGCACGTATAAAAAAAATATTTTCAGTGATTTCCTCCCGGCTGAAAATTTGTTAAATAATAGCTTACTTATACTTACTTATAGTAATAAAAGAATGTCAGCTGGCTGCTGATGTCGGATTATACGTCAGCTGCTTGTATAAACGTGTAAAAATACAAAGAATATTTGTTTTGATAAAAATAAAGTCAGCTGGCTGTATGTCGACGGGAAAGTTGTCAGCTAATGCAGTCAAAGGTGTAGCGCGGAAGCCACGTCTGACGGCCGCTCACCTATTTAAATGCATCAGCTGACGAGGTTTCCTGCGCCATTCAGCCAGCTGACTTTTTTTATTACTATAAGTGATATGTAAGCTATTATTTAACAAATTTTCAGCCGGGAGGAAATCACTGAAAATAATTTTTTTTTACGTGCGTGGATGGCTGCTATCGCCTATCCCGACCATGGTCCCGCAGCTGACGATCACTGCGCTTCACGGCACAACTAAATGAAGCGATTCTCAAATTATCGACCGGGAGGAAATAACTGACAAAAATATGTCGCTGGCTCCCGGGCTAGTATTGTCTTTCAGGAAATATGTCTCGTATAATCGATTATTTTCGATCGTCTAGTTGAATAATATATGACCTTTTCATGAATGACGAACGTTGTGTATTAGCTATCTAGAACGCGTAGAGCTGCAATTTATAATAATTATAATTTAGTAATATGTCAGTAATTTTTCAATTCAGTTTGATACCTGTAACCAATTTTGGGAAATCATAAAAAGAAGATAAGCAATTGTTACAAAAGCTGAAAACTCGGAAAAATATCAGACTTAATAAAATTCAATTGAGTTTAATTAGAATTGTAGGTATAATTTAAGTTTTATTTAATATTGTTAATTTAATTTTGATTTTTGTGAACGAGGAGTTGACAGAAAAGAGAATACAAAAAAGTGTATCTAAAAGTGGAGTTAGACTTTAATTAATGTATAGTAATACGTTTAGGATAGATTTTTAAAAAATCTAAATAATTCATTTTTTATATACAGGGTGAATCGGCAGAAACGGACCAAATTCCAGGAGTGTATTATACATGTATACATAGCATCATAAAAAATTCCCCATAAAGTCCAGTCAAATGCTAGTAAATAGGGGAAAGTTTTGGTGGAGTTTTGATATTTGGTTCCTATATGTTTTTTGGGTCGCTGTACACGAATATCAGATTTGCCAACAAGAATTTTGACCGGAAACACGTTTTTTAAGCAAAAATGGTGTAGAAAGCCAGATTTTTTTTAGTTTTTCTAAAATTAATTGAGAATTATCCAATTTCGTAAATGCTAAACCTATATGAAATGAAAGAGGATAAAATTTCCTACATTTTATGTACTTGATGTTTTTTTTCTCCGATCAATCGTTCAGTCGCGAGAGCGTCGCGAAATTATAGTCTAGTCAAATGCTAGAAAATAGGGGAAAGTTTTGGTGGAGTTTTGATATTTAGTTCCTGTATGTTTTTTGGGTCGCTGTACGAAATATCAGGTTTTCCAACATTTCATTTATGAGGATTCATTTCATATACCATTTTTGATGTACGAAAAATGTATAGTTTTTGAGTTACTTTGAAATAAACTGGGATAATTCCCTTTTTTTGCTTTTAACACCTACCTTAGCGGCGCTCTCACGGCTGAAAGATTGATAGGAAACATAGAACCGGTAGTACATAAAATGTAGGAAATTTTATCCTCTTTCATTTAATGTAAATTCAACATTTACGAAAAATTGATAACTTTCGGGTAATTTTAGAAAAACTAAAAAGACTAGGTTTTTACACCGTTTTTGCTTAAAAAAACGTGTTTCCGGTCAACATTTTTGTTGCCAAACCTGATATTCGTGCACAGCGACTTAAAATACATACAGTGTGTCCCCGGATTGACTTCACTATAGGTATAATTGACAAAAAATTTTACAATTTTATTTTAATGTTTTGGGAATCCGCCTTGCTTGGTCTGAAGAGAATTTTAAGAATATTTACAGTTTTTGAAAACACAAGTTGGCCTTGGCAGGGAAGCGAAAACTATTTTCTTTTCAGGTAAACTAGCCTTGCTGTTCATGATACGGCAAAATTTTACCAAGAAAAGTTGTTCAGAATGATAAATTATGGCCCCATACAAAATTTCAGGAAGAACTACCTACTTAAATTAAACCGTTAAAATTGTACAGCTGATTGCAAATAAAAGTGGGACAAGTCTTGAGACTACTTTTTGCGTTTTTAATAACGTGTGAAACTTTCTCTAACTTATATTTCCGCAGGTGAATACATAAAATACTATTAAAGGTAGAAGCATAAGAAAAGAAACATAATTACGAGTATTTAATATGTTATTGTACTTCATATTACAATATTACATATTAGCTGTCCCAGTTTTATTTGCAATCAGCTGTACCTATTTATTAAAAATTACGGTTTGATTTAAGTAGGTAGAACTTCCTGAAATTTTGTATGGGGCCATAATTCCCCATTCTGAACAACTCTTCTTAGTAAAATTTTGCCGTATTATAAACAAAAAGGGTAGTTTACCTGAAAAGGAAATACAATAGTGTGTCCCAGGATTGATGTTACAAGAGGTGAGATGGACTAAAATTTTTTGAATTTTGTTTTAAGGTTCTGGGATTCGGTCCTGCTTGGTTAGAAAAGAATTTTAAGAATATTTTCAGTTTTTGAAAAACAAGTAGGCCTTGGCAGGGAAGCGAAAACTATTTTATTTTCAGGTAAACTACCCTTTTTGTTCATGATACGGCAAAATTTTATTAAGAAAAGTTGTTTAGAATGATAAATTATGGCCCTATGCAAAATTTCAGAAAGATCTGTTGACTTAGAAAACACCGTTATTGCTGTTTACACGAGATGAAGGATGAGGGTGGTTGCCTAAAACAATATATCAAGTGGAAACAGAAACGATTTGATAATCAGATAAGAGTTGCATTCGGCTAGATTATATCACGAGTCAATAAATAACGTTTGAACAGTTTATTTATAAATATTAAACGTACAGTTAGCGTGGTTGCTATGACGATTGTACTTTTAGCAGATAACGTGATGTTTGTGAAGGCATGTAACCATCACTTATTAGTCAGGAAGGTATATGATTATCACAGTTGCTATGTACATTATCAAAAGTTAGTACATGCATAGCTATACATTTTTCCTTTTTTCATTGGTTGATGTTAGAGGGAGTGGTATAATCATCTTAATTACAGTGCCTTTATATAGACAGTGGCGACAATGGGGTGTCCTATTTTTGATTGGCTCCCTAGATCACATGGTTTTAGCCGCCATGTTTAGGCTAAATCACCTGCGATTCGTGTTATACTTTTGGCAGTACTGAAGTGTATTGTCATTCTATGTCAAATTCGAGGTTAGTAGGTTAGGTTTTGAGTCAGTTTTGACACAGACTGACGCAAATCTTAACCTGCAAATCTCGAATGTTTTCAGTACTGCCAAACGTAAAACACGTATCACAGTCGACTCTGATCACAGATTTAAATGAACACCCGTTAGAAATTTGCCTAAATCTTAATGAGAATTAAAATTTGGATATTGAATTAGATTTTTGTTATATCATGTAATGTGAATCAAGTCAACTTGTTACATATTGTTCATATAAAGAGATCATATTATTAATTTTCCATCTTATGAAATTATTAATAAGAAATATACAGGGTGTCCGCAAAATACATGTACAACGAAAGACTACAAGTTCCTTGGCCCAAAATATGACGATTTAACTCAACTTACCTATATACGAAGTTGCTTAGTTTAGCCACTAAAGGTCTTCAAAAATGATTAGCTTTTTTACATTTTTTCAAGTCCAAAAATTTTTGACAGATTTTATTAATTTTTTAGCCATGCGTTTGTACAGTAAACTACAGTATTTCGAAAATTACAGGGTGTCACAATATATTATCCATCCATATTTTTTTAACCCCCTGTATAATCACTACCAATGTTTTTTTTTTGGGCAGCTACTTTAATTTAGAAACTATTTCCTCTCTTACAAAATTGTAGTTGGGTAAACGGTTTAGCCACAAAAAAATATTTTCAAAATCTCTACAAGCCCAAAACAGTAATTGTACCTTAACACTAAGCTTGTAGGGATTTACAAAATATTTTTGTTGTGGCTAAACCGTTCACCCAACTAAAATTTTGTAAGAGAGGAAATAGCTTCTAAATTAAAGTAACTATTGAGAAAAACAAATTGGTAGTGATTATACAGGGGGTTAAAATATTTAAAAAAGTTAATAATTTTTAAAGCCCTCTAGTGGCTAAACTAAGCAACTTTGTATATAGGAACTTGTGGTCTTCCATTGTACACATTATTTCCAGACACCTTGTATTATAAATCTGCCTGTCTCTTGTTGATAATAATAATAATAATAACTTATTCAATTTATATGTTCTACTGCAATTGAGCGTGGAATTATGTAGGAATAAAAATATCTTAACCAGTTTTTTAGGATAATTCAGTTAAATTGATGACATACTTTAAATTCAAAAATGGATGTTTTTTTCTAATATTCATGTAATTAAGAGAATTTACCTGTGGTATTATCGGCTGGAGGTGGATATAAATTTTCGGGGAGGTTGTCATCAGAATCTCTCAGGTTGGCATTGCTTCCTTTGTAACTACCAAGTTCTGCAGATATTCTTCGATGGCGCTCTGCTCCATCACTGCCATCGGTGGATTCACAATCCGCAACTCCTTCCCCTGGTTCACCGGCACCAAGGCGATCACCTGTCAACACTTTTACAGGTGTTGAAGTAGTGGATGTTGATATAGCTTCTTTGATTTCATCCAGTTTTTTAGCAACACTTGTAGCTGCCGACTTCAAACTACTAATGCCACCCTGTATTAGTTCATTTGATTTTTTTCCAGTTAAGCTGCTCGGACTAAGACAAAAGGATAGAAACATTATAGATAACAATATTTAAAATCAATTCATGATCTTGTTAATTATATTTCAAAATTTGAAGTGATCTTTGCATTTGCATTATTTGGTGTTAGGCCAGTCAATATGTCGTTTAAAACGACTGTTAGCGGAAGCAATTCCAGACAAGCTGGAATCCTTTATCTAATAGACGTGTCTGTCTGGGACGCTGTTTTGTCCGGGACGCTGTTTTGTCCGGGACGCTGTTTCAGCAGCCAAACCGTAAGAGATAGAGAAAAAAGTTATTAAAGTTATATGTTTGGAATGGTCATGTCAGGTCAGGAACCGAATTTCAGTCACGTGACACTTCCGGTTTTCGAGAAATCACAAAAAGACCGTTTTTCAAATAGAACGCGTATTAAATAAAAACTGGTTCGGCCGCCAAACGTAGCTGCGACCCTCTGCGCCTTAAATCCTCGATCGGTTAGGCAACCACTTTGACACCTTCCAGGTCTGGGTGGTTGCCTAACCGATCGAGGTTTGAAGGCGCGTTAAATGAGACATTTGTCTCACTGGACTGCTAGTTAATTTTAATCCGTTTGGTTTCGTGTTAAGAAATGTTTCTTAAAATTGCACCCCCTAGAAAATTCGGATTTGGCCGCCATCTTGAAAAAAAGGGCAAAATTTGTAACTTTTTTCATTATTTGTAAATATCTCGGTTAGTCTCAACTTTAGAGTGAAATATATCGTTATCAAAATTGAAGGAGAGTAAATTATCTACTAGAAATGTTGTATACGTGCGACTACCTGTTTCGAGATTATAGGCGTCGAAAGCTGGATATACTAAAAGCATTTGCATTTTTTTTTATTTCAGACATTCTTGAAAACATGTACGTTTTTATAGATTGTCAATGTCGTGGTTTCTATGGCAATTAAACATAAGACCAGTGCAAGTACCTCTGGTAAAATTAGAAAAAGTCCATATAGAAGATCTGAGAAAGAGTTAGATGATTACTATCAATACGAACGGGGAGAAAGGAGAATTTTTTTTTTATTAACACGCACTTGGCGTATACATTGCAACTAGTAAATATTATTTAGTTTTAATAATTTATTAATTAATTCTAAGCCTAAAGTCTTAAATCTAGGTAAGTCTTAGCGGTTGATGGATGTACTCCCATTGGCGCACTCCACATATGTTTTAAAACACTTCTTTCACATGTTTTAATTGCCCTTGATTCACTCAACTTAACTTACACTAGTTCGAAAGGTTTTTGCCTTTTCAATCTACGCGTAAGTCAACTGTTGTCGAGTAATTGTAGCACTTCGATATTTACGTGTTCATGTAATCTTGATTCATGGTTTTTCGCAAACCGTTTAATCTCCTCACTGACCATAGGCACTTTTAGGTCCTTGTGGATGTCTTCATTTCTGATGTACCATGGAGTGTTGACAATGCTGCGCTGTACTTTGTTCTGAAAAGTTTGAATAATTTTTACATTAGATTTCTTTGTGCATCCCCACAGCTGCACACCGTAAGTCCAGACTGGTTTTAGTATTTGTTTGTACAACAGTAGCTTATTATGCAGTGACAGCTCAGAATGTCTTCCGATTAGCCACAACATTTTTCTAAATCTAATGCAAAGTTCTTCGCCTTTTTTCTTTATATTCCACCTGAGCTTGGCATCTAGTTTCATGCCCAAGTATTCACCTGTGTTAACGTGAGGAATTATTTGCTGATTGATTACTACAGGCAAGTAATCAATTCTTTTATTGGTGAAGTTTATATGGGTAGACTTCGCCTCATTTAATTTAATTCGCCACTTCTTGGTCCACCCGGTGACGTTGTTTATAGTATGTATATATATATATAGCTTTATCAGGCCTTTTAGGCCCATTGCTTTGTAATATCCTTCCACTTCTTTCTATCCCTGGCTTTGTCTCCCCAATTTTGTATGTCCTTTTCTTTCAGGTCTTGTTCTACTGCTTGGAACCACCTCGTCCTTGGCCTCCCTCTCTTGCGTGTTCCCTCAGGCACCTTCTTCATAATGCTTTTTGTCATTCTGTTGTCCTCTTGTCTTTCCATGTGTCCCAACCACCTCAACCTTTGGGCCTTTATATACTGCGTGATGCTCGGATGTGAATATAATCTTCCCACCTCCTCGTTAGTTCTTCTCTCCCATCCCTCTTCTTTACGTTTTCCTCCGTAGATTCTCCTAAGGATTTTTCCTTCCCACACCTCGAGCCTTTGTTGTATCGCTTTATTCATCACCCATGTTTCACATGCGTAGGTTACCGTGGGTCGCACTACTGTCTTATACATCCTCACTTTTGTACTCATTGCTACATCCTTTGATCTTAAGATGGCATTCAAGGCCCCCGCACACTTATCTCCTTTGACCACGTGCGCATTCACCTAATTGTCTTCTTCACACTTATTCGTTATTAGGGCTCCAAGGAACACTACACTGCTCTCCCTTTGTATGCACATCACCCTGCCATTTTTCAGTCTCACTTGCTGTACTGTATGGTTATTTATTTCCACTGCCATAAACTTGGTTTTTTCTTGGTTTATTTGTAATCCCATTTTTCCAGCCGCCTCCTCCAGGTTTGCTACAACTCTATTTAGCTCCCTCTTCGTTCTGGCTATAAGTGTTACATCATCTGCATATGCTATGCATTGATGATTCTTCTTTATTATGGTTCCTGTTCTGTTGATTTTGCTGTCTCTTATTATTTTCTCCAGTACGATGTTGAACAATGCTACTGATAAAGGGTCTCCCTGTCTCAGTCCTTTTTCTACTTTGAAATCTCTTGATATAGCTCCGCTTACCTTTATCTTATTCTTAGTGTCCATAGTTGTCATTTTAATTAGGTTTATCAGTTTCTTGGGTATCTGTAGTTCGTACATTGCCTTATACATTTGCTTTCTGTCTATTGAGTCATACGCATGCTTAAAGTCTATAAAAATTGTGTAAACTGGGATTTTGTATTCGTAGCAGCTTATCATTACTTGTTTTAATATAAAGATCTGATCTGTTACCGACCTGCCTCTGCGGAAACAGCATTGGTATTCGCCCAAAGCTTTTTCGGTGTATCTCTCCAATTTTTGTTTTATTGTTGTAGCTAGAATTTTGTACACAGTATCTAGTAATGCGATGCCTCTATAGTTGGTGCAGTTTGTGGAGTCTCCTTTTTTGTGGATTGGTGTTATTAATGCTGTTTTCCATGTTTCGGGCATTATTTCTGAATCCCAGACTTCTTGTATTATGGTGACAATACCTACATTGCTGTAATTTTTCACCCCCGTACCTTATAAGCTCCGCTGTTATTCCACTTTCTCCTGGGCTTTTGTTGTTTTTTTACAGGTCTATGATTGATGATATTTCCTGCTTTGTCGGTCTGCTTATCTCTTCTTCTCTTTCCACATCTTGCCGCTCATTTTCTCTTTCATTGTCATCGTCTTTTTCTTCTCTTTCTGTTACATCATTTAGTACTTCTTGAAAATATTCTCTCCATCTGTCAGCCACTTCCTCTTCTCCAGAGATCAATTTTCCCTCCTTGTCTTTACAGTATATTGGCTTGTTATGGAATCCTTTTTTGATTCTTTTAACCTCTTGATAGAAATTCCGGATTTCCTTATTTTGATACCTTGCTTCGATATCTTTTATCTTTTTCTCTTTCCATGCTCTTTTTGCGACTCTGCATTCTTGTTTTGCCTTTCATCTTTGTTCTTGGTACTTCCTCCGTTCTGCTTCTTCCCCCGTTTCTAGCATTTTCATCCTTAATTGCTGCCTCTTCTTTAGTTGTTCCTTGCAGCTTTCATTAAACCAGCTATTTCTGTATTTGACCATTTCTTTTCCTTTCAGTGCTTCCTTCGCTGCTTCTCTTATGCACCTGTTGACTTGCTCCCATTTATTTCCCACTGTGCCACCAGTTGTGCTTTCTGTGTTGTATTTACGTTCAAATACCTTTTGGTATTTTTTTTCTTATTTCCGCGTTTTGGAGATCTTGCATGTCTAGTCCAGCTGGCTTTTTATTATATGTTTTATTTATTATGGTCACACCTTGCTTCATCCTGATCTTCAGTAAGAAGTGGTTCGAATCTGCATCTGCACCTCTCCGAGACCGTACTGTGACATCCTTCATGTATCGCTCCTGTATAAGAAAGTGGTCTATCTGGTTAGTTATCTGTCTGCCCAGCACTTGCCACGTTCCCTTATGTATTTCCTTCCTTTGAAAATGGGTACTCATGATTTTCATCTGCGAAACCTATTAGCCGCAGCCCGTTGTCACTGCTATCTTTGTGCTTGCTGTGACCTCCTGTTATTTGTTTATATGCCTCCTCTCTGCCTACCTTAGCGTTGCAATCGCCTATTACTATTTTTACATCTTGTTTTGATAAAGATTCGTATAATGTATCCAGCTCTTCGTAGTACGCATCTTTTTCTTCCTCTCCCTTCTCCTCCGTAGGTGCGTGTATGTTTACTATGCTTAAATTCCTGTGTGTTCCCTTTATTTGCATGAGGCACAGTCTGTCTGATTTTGCCATGAAATTGGTGACCAAATTTCCCATCTTTTTGTTTACCAAGAAACCCACCCCATATGTTCTCATTTTTCCCTCACTCTTAAAAAAAGTATATCCATCTATGTCTCTGATCTGGCTCTTGTTTTGGTGCGTCTCTTGTAATGCTATAATGTCTATATTGTATCTTCTTACTTCACTTATTAGGTTTTTTAGAGCTCCTTCTTCAAATGCCCCTCTCAGGTTCCACGTGCCTATCGTTATTAGTTTCTTGTGTGCCTTGTCTTTATATTTATTAGTAGCTACTTCTATTTCGCGACTTGAGGCTAGTAATGCAGTATCGTCAGCAAATGTGGCTGTCGTCACTCCATCGCTCATGGGAATGTCACTAGTGTAAAGCAAGTATAAAACTGGCCCAAGGACGCTTCCTTGCGGTACACCTGCTGCAATAGCTTTTAGTTCGGAGTATTCTTCGCCATATCTCATCCTGTACTGGCGGTCAGAGATGTATGATTTCAGAATGTGGCTCATCTGCCTAGACAGGTTTTTAATTATTTTGTATTCAAGGCCCTCGTGCCATACTCTATCAAAAGCTTGGGCCACATCTAGAAATATTGCTGCGCATATTTTTTATTCTTCTAGGGTTCTTTCAATTACATCGGTGATTCGATGCACTTGGTCAATGGTCGAATGTTTGTTCCGAAAGCCAAACTGGTGAGTTGGAATGAGCTGCTTTTCCTCAATAATTAGCTTGAGGCGTTTCAGGAGCAGTGTTTCGAACAGTTTGGATATGGTTGGTAGTAGTGAAATCGGGCGGTAAGATGCTTTCTCATTGGGTGGCGTCCCTGGTTTGGGGATCATAATAACTTCTGCAACTTTCCACTGCATAGGTACGTATTGTAGTCATAACGCTGCATTAAACAGATGCGTAAGCTTCATTATGCCCTTTTTTGGTAGTTCCTTGAGCAGTTGTCCACTTATTAGATCATAGCCGCGGTCTTCTTTGGCACTGAGATTCTTTTGTATCTCATTGTAAATTTCTTTTGGAGTTACTGGCAGTATGTCCCTGTCCTCCCTGTTGTTTATCTTTGGTAGGTTCTCATTGTCGTCAGCTGGATGTGGTTGGTAAGTGGGGTGTTCAGCAAATATTTCTGCTTTTTCTTCGTCTTTTCTTGCCCATCCGCCATAATTTTTACGAATGGGTGGATTATGATTATAAGGCTGTTTTAATCTCCTTGTGGCTTTCCAGAGAGAGTATTCGGTATCTTTATCGTCTGTTAATCCCTTTAGCAATTCAGTGAACGGTTCATTTTTAACAGAGCGGATCTCTTTTTTGAGTTGTTGGCTTAGCCGATTTAGCAGTTGTTTGTCTGCCGGTGCTCTGGTTTGTTGCCATTTCTTCCGTGCTTTTCGTTTCACTGAGACAAGCTCTCTGATCTCCCGAGGGTAGTTCACGCCAATTGTTTTTCTTTTTGGATCAGGGGTATTGCTCCATGCGGCTTGCTGCAGGTCGATTACAAATCGCTCTGCTTCTGCTCTAAATCCATCCCAGTCAGTCCACTTGTTTGTTAGCGATGGTGAAGATGATTTATTGATGGTTGTTTCGCTTAGCGTCAGGATAATGGGGGAGTGGTCTGACGACAGGTCATAGTTATCTTCAATACCAATGTAGTTGGAAGATACGCTTTTCAGTATGAAGAAGTCGATTAGATCTGGTAATTTGTTGCTATCTGACGGCCAGTACGTTGGTTTTCCAGTAGAATGACATACGCATTTAGTTTGCTTGATCGCTTCATATAGCTGTTTTCCTTTAGTAGTGACAAGTCTGGATCCCCAGTGGGTCTGTTTGGCATTGAAGTCCCCTCCTAATACGAAGTGATCTCCTAGCGCTTGGAAAAGCCTTATGTAGTCATCTTTTCCTAGTGTGTAGCTTGGTGGGCAGTATATCGCAGCAACTGTATAATCCTTGGACTTTGTGAGGATTTTTACAGCTGTTGCTTGTATTTCGCGAGTGTTGTAGTTCACTTCTTCATAGTGTTTGACATTATCTTTTATTAATACCGCCGATCCTCCCCTTGCTGTATTATCTGGATGGGGGGTCTGGTATAGTTTATACCCTTTTATATTCAGGAAGCTTTCCTTAGTAAAATGGGTTTCAGAAATTAGGCAGATGTCTATTTTTAGGTCCCACAGGAATAGTTCTAATTCATTGACTTGCTAGAGGAGCCCATTTGCATTCCAGGCTGCTATTCTAACTGACGTAGCCATTTTTATTTCCTAGTTGTGGGCGCAGCGCTGTTGCTATTTTCAAGTTTTGTTACTCTAGTTAAGATCGATTTTATGGAATCTTCTTGTTTTTCGAGTTTACCTAGAATTGCTTGCAATGTTTTATTAATTGCATCCAAGTTGGCTTCTTCCTTCTTGCCTTGTTGAATTTTACCTACTTGCTAAGCTATTTTGTACAGCCGAACTAGCCTTAGATAAGGTTGGAAAATTTTGCTTTTTTTTTTTGTAGATGCCGTTTCTTGGGAATTAGTTGTTCTTAGGTTGTTTCGTTTGTTTTCTTGTAGGGTTTTTTCTCTACGTTTTTGGAGTTCCTTAGCGACTACACACCCACGATAGGGTGCCGAGTGAGCTTTACCAGTTTGCGCACTTGGCTTTTTCAAGGCTGGCTGGCTTGCACTCTTTAGTGTGGTGTCATCCTGCACACTTGACACATCTCGCTTCTGTGTGGCAGAAGGATTGAGTGTGTCCGTATGCTTGACATTTTTTACATTGTGGAATAAGGGTTGTTTTCTTACGTAGAGGTTCAATTTTTACCCTTAATCCTGCAATCATACTAATTTTGTGAATCCCTTTGATATCTTCAGATTTGTCAAGAGCTAACATATGTAGCGGCAGTGGCTGTGTGATAATTTTGTTGTCTTTTTTCTCTTTTTTAAATATGTTAGTAACACTACCAATTTTAAATCCTCTTTTTTTGAGGTCTTCTGTGATCAAGTTTATTGAACACGTTGGGTGTATTCCCCTGGCCATTACTTTTATGGGTCGGTTTTGTTTATCTTCATAAGTATAATATTCAATACTATGTTTCTCTAAGGTAGCGATCAGGCCTCGGTATTGGTTTTCGTCTGGCACATTGATCTTGAATACGTTATTATTCATAGCGGTTACCATGGTGTAAAGAATACAAGGTGAAACGCTCCCGGGATGGGCAGTCGTTCAAAAAATAGAGGGGAGATGTCAACCAATCCCCGATGGTCCTGCTCAGGAAATCCATCACGGTGTAACCATGGTTGCGATCGTATATGTTGCTGGCACTGTCAGTCGATGTCAAATTCGGGGTTAGCAGGTTACATTTTGCGTCAATCTGACACCAACTGACGCAAAACCTAACCTCGAATTTGACATTGACAGCGTCTTCAACAATACACTTCAGTACTACCAATCGTGCCATTTGTCGGACCATGTCCTATTGGTTGAATTTGAGGTCCGCCCACATTCTGCGGAACGTTACACCTTGTATTCTTTACACCATGGCGGTTACTTTATATGCAACCTTTGCTACTTGCAATATTTCATGCACAGTTGCATGTTCTGTTACGTTCACCACATTTACTGGTGGCGGTAAAGGTATTTTTTTCTCTTTCGACTGTTTAGAGATTCCTGGTTGCTGCTGTGGAGAGGTCTCTGGGACGCAGTTGCTTTCCGTTTTTTGTTTTTTGATTTCTGAACTATGCAGTGTGTTTCTCTGGCTAATTCTTTTTTGTCGGTGTGATATTTGACCTTTTCCTCAGTTACCTGCTCTGCTTTGGGTTCCGCCGCTGTTTTTTCTAGGTTTTGTACCCTTAGCATTAGATGGTTAATGTTTTCTTGGAGCGTGTTATTAGCAGTGACTGCTTGTTGCCATGCATTCCAAAGATTAATCTCATTTTGAGTTTTTAATTGATTCTCCTGTAGGAGATTCAGATTTTGCTGTGCTAATAAAGCCTCAGCTGGTGTTGGAGGTCGTTGAATTGGCATGAAGTTATCCATTATGCCGCTGTGTGCATTACTTTATCTTACCGAGCTGTTGCACTTCTACGAGTGAACGTACTATTATTGGGCTGGACTGTTATTTTGCGAACTAACGCACAATCCAGTACGAGTTAACATACTATTCTTATTGCGAACGCACAATTGTGAATTAACACAAACTAAACTAGGTCGTTAGACTAACAACCTCCCTTAGCGGAATTTGCTAAGGAGGCGAGTCAGCGATACTCGACACTTTTTACGCGTCTCCGCTTATAATTAAACACGTCTGCCTTCGACCACTGCTAATTGATTACTACCCGGAGAATGCTGCAGCAAAACGCACCAAGACTGCTGAGCAACTTCATCGATTGAAGATTGGTTCATCAGCGGAAATACATTTCGATGAAAAAATGATAGGAACTGTATCCCAGGGGAAATGAGAGGAATAAATGTCGAATAATCTCGATGATGTGTAAACGATTAACGAATGAAAGTTTCAGAGTCAAACAGCCTGCCGAAGATGCTAATACCTTAATTGTCAACACTGCAGTTGAAGAATAAAAACACTACAAATCGGTAATTATAATAGGGAAAGACAGTGATTTATTGGTAATTCTTACCACCTTGAATGAGGCTCGCTCTAACATTTATTTTCTGAAGCCAGGCAAGAGAAAGACTCGAAGTCGGATGCATGCACACCACAATATAAATTTGAATGCTTCAATTAGGGACAACATTTTATTTCTACACGCGTTTAGTGGCTGTGATACTGTTACCGCATTATACAGGCAGGGGAAAATGAAGTTTGTTAAACTTCTACAGAAAGAGATAGACTTCCGGAAATTATTCAAATTTTCAAAGCCCCAAACGTGTCCCCAGATGAAATAGATAAAGTTGGAGAACAATTTCTTCTTCTTCTGTATGGATCAAAACACCGTAAATCATTGAACAAATATAGATACCACTGTTTCATACAATCTATTAACAAAAGTTTACCAAATCTAGCATCACTACCACCAACCAAAGACGCAGCTTGCTTGCACTCGTTCCGTATTTACAACCAAATTCAGCTATGGTATGGAAATGAAAAATCAGCTTTAGACGGGGGATGGGTTAATGCCCATTCCCACTGTACAAGACGCAGCTCCCCAAGATTTACTGAAACTCATTTCTTGTAAATGCACCAAAGGTTGTAATGTAGCTTATAGCTATCGCAAAGCAGGTTTGCATTACCCAGTAACGTGTGGTTTCTGCAAGGGCAAATCTTGTTTAAATATTGTGGACGTGATCGAATTAGACGAACGACGATGACTTGCATATCGATACAGAACAATCAATAGAACATTCAAGATTATGAACCAAATCCAAAATATGAGGCGGATGTTGAGTCAGGGTGATATTGAGAATTATATTGAACAACCCCCAACCTCAAAAAGGCAAAAAAATTGATGAGCTGTCAACTTCAAAAGAAAATTGAAGTTAGCAAAGTTTGCATAGTGGATTGGGCGGGCATATTGGGGGATACCACTTAAAAAAATGCGCTGAGTACTCTACCTCCAGGTGGTGTGGAAGCGAGTACAAAGTAAGTGACATAATTTTGTTACATGAGTAATAGACATCATATATAGTACGAAAAAGGAATTTTTGTCGAATCGAACGTCAATAATAATTAAAAAAAAGCAAATGCTTGAAAAAAACATATTTCGAGGCCTATAAATTCGAAACAAGCGAATGTATGACAAAAATTCAGGGAACATTTATTGTAGAGAATTTACTCCTCTTTAATTTTGATAACTACGTATTTTGCTCAAAAGTTGATACTAATCGAGATATTCACTAAAATTAGAAAAAATATAAATTTTTTTAAGCATGGCGGTTGCAAAATTAATATATATTTTCCCAGTCCCAACTAAACAGATTAAAATTTATTCCAGCTTTACGACTGGCCTATGTGACGTTTTCCTAGTTAATCTATTATTGTTCTTTGGTTTTAAGAATGATGATAATGATCCCACACTTCTGTATATTTAGGTATGTGTCCAAATATTAGTATTTAACATTTTCCATGACTATGTCAAGAATATTTTTATACTCTATGACAAACAGCTCACGAGTAGTTATCTAGTCCTGCCAAGCTTACTACTATTTTAAGATTACATAATAATAGTTATTTAACCAACAAGAGTGTTAATGAAGGCGATTAATAATCGAAACTGTTTAAAGCACGAACGAGCGATAGCGAGTCTCTCTCTCTCTCTCGTTTTCAGTCTTCCGGCTGGTTTGTAACAGTTCTCCACATTCGTTGATCTTGTGTCATTTCTTTCAGTTCCTTGTAGGTACTTGCGTTTACATCACTCATTATTTGTTTGATGTATTTTAGCCGTGGTCATCCTCTCTGGTTCTTTCCTTCTACTTGTCCTTCTATTATTGTGTTTAGCATGCTTTTATTTCGTAGGATATGGCCTATGAGTTGATATCTTCTTTTTTGTATTGTCTTGATCATTTTTATTTCTTCTCCTATTCTTCTGAGGACTTCTTCATTCGTTATTCTTTCCATCCAGCTGATTTTGAGCATTCTTCTGTAGCACCACATTTCCAGTGCTTCTAGGTGTTTCCTTTCTGGTACTCCAAAAGTCCAGCTTTCACATTCATACAGTGCAACGCTCCATACAAATGTCTATAGAAATGTTTTTCTCGTCTTTATAGAAATGTTTTTCTCGTCTTTAGAGAGATGTTTCTTGATGTCATTAAGTTCCTTTTATTGAGAAACGCTTTCTTTGCTTGTTGGATACGGCTTCTTATTTCTTTCTTACATCTTCCATATCTACTTATCTTGCTGCTTAAATATGTGAATTCGTCTACTTCTTGTATTTCTTCATTGCCTATCTTGATGTGCGTTTGTGTTCTATGTGTTGATCTGGTACATACCATAACTTTTGTTTTTTTCTTGTTTAGTTTCATATTATACTTATTGTTAAGTATTTTATTCAATGTGATTAGATCTTGGTGTAGTTCGCTTTCATCGTTTGAGAGTATTACAATGTCATCAGCAAATCTAATTGTTTTTATGTGAGTTCCGTGGATTTTGATTCCTTCTTTGTTTTCTGAGATCAAAGTGTCTATGGCTTAGGTTGCTTAGGTTAAACAGTAGAGATGACAGTGTGCATCCTTGCCTCATTCCCTTTTTTATTGCTATTTCTCTCTCCTCTTCGTTGATTCTTATTATTCCTTTTTGGTTTGTATACAGGTTATATATGAACCTTCTGTCATTATAGTCTACCCCTATGTTTTTTAGTATCTTAAACATCGTGTCCCATTTGACATTATCAAAAGCTTTTTCAGCGTCAATAAAAGTGGCATACACATTTTTGTTTTTTCCAGTGTCTTTTCTATGATTATTCTTAGTGCTAGTATTGCTTTTCTTGTGCCTGTTCCCTTTCTGAAGCCGAATTGGTCCTCAGTGAAGTTTTCTTCGACCTTTCTTTCTATTCTTGCGTATACTATCTTTGTTATTATTTTCGAGGCGTGTGTTAGTAAACTTATGGTTCTGTGTTCTTCGCATCTTCGGCTACCAATTTTTTTGGGGATTGTTATTATGACACTCTTTGCAAAGTCATCTGGGATGTGTCCTGTGTTATATATTGTGTTTGTTAATTCGAAGAGCAGATCTTTTGTTTTTTGACTGAGGCTTTTTATTACTTCCGCTGGGATTTTGTCAATTCCTGGTGCTTTTTTATCCGTGAGACTTTTTAGTGCTTTTTCAAATTCTGTTCTCAGTATTGATGGTCCTTTCCTTTTGTCGATTGTTTCTTCTTCATTTTCTATATGTATTTTCTGTGTATTGTCATCCTTATATAGGTTCTCTATATACAGTTTCCATCTGTCTGCTACTTCTTTGTCATCTGTTACCATTGTTCCGTCATCTTTATATATGCCATGACTTGTTTTCTTTTTCTCGCTGAACATCTTCTTTATTTTCTTGTATGCATTTTTGATGTCTCCTTTATTCATTTCTTGTTTGGTTGTTTATTTTGTTTCTTAGTTGTTTGTACTTGTTTCGTCCTTCTTTAGTGCTGTTATTCTTATATTTTCTTCTTTCATCTATTAATTCAATTACCTCTTGTGTAATCCACAGTTTCCGCGGGGTTTGCTTTACTTTTCCTATCACTTCGTTCATTGTTTTCATTATGTTGACTTTTATGTCTTTCCAGGTTTCGTTTGCATTTTCTCTTATTTTTATGTTACTTTCATCTATCTTTGTTTGGAACTTTTCTAGTGTTGTTTGGTTATCTTGTAGTGCCTCTATGTTCCATTTGTTTGTTGCTTTTTTCTTAATCTTTTTGTGTTGTAGTTTGCATTTCATCATTACCATGTTGTGATCATTGTCAATGTCTGGACTGGCATTGCTTCTGCTATCTTTAACTTGGTTCCTGTATCTTTGTTTGACTATTATATAGTCAATTTGGTAATGGCCCACATCACCCGGCATTTTCCATGTGTACTTTCTTCGCGGGTGGTGTTGAAATAAAGTGTTACTAATTGTCAGTTTGTGCTGCGTACCGAATTCAATAAGTCTCTCACCTCTCTTATTCCTTTTTCGTAGTCCGTACTTTCCTACTATATTCTCTTCTTCTTGTTCACCTACAACAGCGTTCCAATCTCCTAGTAGGATGACATTTTCGCTTGCTTTTATTTTATTCATCGTTTCATTCAATGTCTCATATACTACTTCTACTTCATCGTCTTCATGGTTTGATGTTGGCATGTACACTATTATTATCGTTGTATTTACCGGTTTTGTTTTTAGTCTTACTAACAATATCCTCTCATTATATTGTCTATAGTCTAGCACTCTGTTTCCGAAGTTTTTATTCATCATCACTCCTACTCCTATTCCTTGGGGTGTTGCACTTGTGTGTATTATTCTTATGTCCTCGCTCCAGAAGTTGCCTTCCTGTGGCCATCTCATTTCACAAATGCCTATTATGTCTATATTCATCTTTTTCATTTCTATTTTCGCATTTTCTAATTTTCCGTATTTTAGTAAAGTCTGGACTTTCCATTGAGCTATTCTTTTGATATTCATGTTTCTTTGTTTCATCTTTTCATGTTATCCCTCCCGGATATCCGATTGAGGGACTGTTTTACTTCCGGGTATAAATTTAACAGGAAAAGACATTTCATATTTCGAACTGTTTTTTCTTGGGAATTGACATGTCTATGCAGTAGTTTCCCGTTTCTTTCTGCATGGTGTTTACACTTTTGCGCTTAGCGCTGTGGTGGTGTTTTCTTTTTGTATTAGAGCGAGTGAGTGCCTTTAATAGTTGAGATTATCAATCGCCCATTAACAAACGAGTTGATTACAAAATTTTTTCGTTGACCGCAAAATCTTTTTTTGTGGCGAAAAGTTTGATTAATACAACTAACCTCCATGCAAAATATCATCAAAACGTCAAAATCACAAAAACAGTTAATTAATGAAAAAGAGTGTATTAATCAAAAACAGTCTATTAATCCATCCTTTTTTAGGAAAAATAATTCATTAATATTAAAATTAACAAGTGGTCAACGAAAAAGTGAAATTTTATCCACAAGTGAATCGTTTAACGTCGAGATGAAGTCGAGACGTTAATGATTCAAGAGTGGATAGTAATAACTTTATTGTCGTGTATAATACAAAATTTTTTTCTATAGCAAGAACTTTAATAATTTCAAAAGAAAATAAGGAAAGTCACTCACGAAGCTGTAATATTTAATTACTTTTTCTACACAAGGAAATAGTTATAAATCTGGTTTTAATTGTCTGCATATCAAATTTTGTATGCTCCTCGTGTATAACTAGAGTTAATGGCAGCTGTCGTGTTAGTTTTCACGCTGCGAGCTTTAAAAACGCCTTCCTATGCCCTTGCTTTGTAAATACCTATTAGTTTGTTTGTCGGTTTTGATCAAAGTCCTACTTAGAATTTTGCCATGACTAAGAAGTTTCAACTCTAACAAGGGCTCTTTTACATGCTACACATCGTAGTAGTATGGGTTTTACATCATTTTCAAATGATTCAGTTTTTTAATTTTTAAAAACATCACCGGTACTGGAGGTCGAACACAGGACCCTTATTTCAGTAGTTAAGATGCTTAACCACTGTGCTACCAAGCCCGGCTACTACTAAAGTTAAAAAGACAATTAAAAATTATGTAGCTGTGGAACTTTTGACACATTATTTACTACTAAATAACTTGAATTTTCAAACACTCTGTCACCAGTCTAATACAAATGCAAAGATTAGAAGAATATTATTGGGGGTTGCTGTTACTGAAATGTGATATTTTATCTTTTAATATTACATGCTTTGCCTCAAATGTAGCGAGGTTAAATGTGAAGTAATTTAAAAGTTTCCAATAAAAATAATAATGAAATATTGTATGAATAAATCTGTGTGATGATTTGTATAACAATTTTAATGCTTATGATTTGACTTTCACAGTGACATACCTTAGGTTACTGAGCGCATTTTCTATGATCTGTTGGGGCATTTTGAGATCAGCCTTGCGTAGGGACAGCCGTGCCGGTGAGTAGCGGCTAAAACAACACATCTAGCTACTGCTACGCTACGTGCAGTACAAGCCATACAAGCATGAAATGTATATGGTGACACCATGCTTTTTAATGTCAACGCTACATGCACTTAAAAACTTAAAATAAAAACGCTATTGTAAACATATTAATTTGATATGGTTGTCCCAGACATTCATTCTCTTATAAAGACTTGTTGATAGAACGCCATAACGCATCCTACTATAATGTGGTTATACTTAAAAGGTTCAAAATAACCATTTTCATATCTACAATGGAAAATTGAATTACCGACTAATTTAGAACAGAAGAGGCAGCTTAGTGTTGTAGAAATATTGCAGTGAAAAATGTTTACAAACGGATCATAAATAAGTAAGTATAAACATTGTAACTGACAGTATAATCTGTATAATACAAAGAGGCAGTGTGTTGCTATTACTTGTAGGTTAGTTGCAGATTTTACATCGAGTGTCTTGTAAACATCCTTAATGATAGGAAGACAGAATACGCAGTGTAACTGATTGTAAATTCCTATCTTGTGTAACTTATCTTAATTGCTTGCCTGAGCGATGAGCAGTAGCATAAACACGTCTGATATTAGTTTCCACTGCGAGCAGCATACACAACACATGTCTGAGATGGGATCCAGCTGTAATTTTTGCAGTTGTTTCTTTATGGTCATTTGCAAAAATGTGTTTTCTCACTACATGATTACTACGACTCTAAGCTAAAGCCTAAACTTCATGTGTTAACCATACAAAATTTGGGAAGTTTGATTATTCATACTGTATAGGATATTTTGTTAATAATTATTATTGAGGTTTGTACTACGTAAGAGTAAAATGAAAAATATATCCTTTTACAGGGTGTGTATAAATTGGTGAACAAACTACACGTGGCAATGTTGATCATAAAATTCTGAGTAGAAAATCTTAATATGAAAATGTTGGATTGGTCTTTATGAGCCATCACGAGCGGTAGATAAAAACAAATTTTTTTCAGGTAAGGAACGTTTTCTATTTTAAATATTATTTTTATCTGCTGCTGGTGAGGGCTCATGAAGACCAATCGAACATTTTCATATTTAGATTTTCTATTCAGAATTTTATAAAGAATATCGCCACGTGTAGTTTGTTCACCAATTTATACACTGTACGTATACCTACGAATGAAAATATCAAACAGCCGATGTACAAACATTTTAAATAGAAAAATGTATGGAACAATCTATCTGTCAACAAAGGTTGCATCGCGATGTCATGGTATTTTGTATTTAATTGCAAGACCTGCTTTGATAATATATTAAATTTATATCTGAATAACTTGACACATTGAGGTCAAGCACGTATTAAATCAATTCACCATGGCATCTTTCTAAATTGTTAAATCTTATAAATACATGCAATAACATAAATAAAATAAATATGAATTTAAAATTTAATACTAATTTTAAGATATTTGATTTTAATATAAATAAAATTTACTATACATCGATCAGCCAACAGAAATAGTTAAGTCACTTCCTGCAAAAGTGCGTGATATTTGAACAGAATTTTTTGATTGGTCGTACTTCCAAAGCCCGTATCATGATGCTGCTCTTACTTATTTAAAACTTGGTGCGCTCTTATTAATTTGCAGCATGTGAAACTAGTTGTGGGCACGCATAAATTTGTGGGGAGTGGCTTAACTCTTTGTGTTTGGTGAACAGATATGAGTAATCTGAGTCTCACACATAATATGGAAATTTTTTTTTGAAAGTGGACTGGAAGATGACAATTTTAAAACTGACCGTAGTCCTAGTGCAACTGAAGACGACGAACAAAATATATATATAATTTGATTGAAAAAAAATGTTAATTTTTAGCCTACAGTTCACTTTGTGGATCTAGATTCTGTGGATTCGAAAATAGGTGATAACTTTTCATTTTTAGATTGTTTCGAACTTTTTTCTCCCGAGACAAATTTGTACTACCATCTGACTGAAAAATATAATCAAATCCCAAATCAAATTCAAAAGGAAAAATGAACTGACATAGACCCCGACGATGTGTGCTGTTTTTTGCACTAACCTGAAGCCTCAAATAAAAAGCTTACTGGCTATTGAACCAACGTCCGTAAATATAGCAAGCTTTGGAAGTATAGGTCATCCCATGTGTTTCCACTATGTATAGGGCACGAAAATGGCGCCCAATGGGGGGAAATTTAAACCTTTTAGTGTACTATATAACATATACTGGAACCATGAGATACGCAGTGAATGACATTAAAGTAATTAGAGGTGCAGAGCTGAATACCAGTCACCGTTTGGTAATTGCAGATACCAACATCAGAGATACCAACATCAGGAAACCAAATAAAGATCCAAAGATGATATATAAGAGGATCAAAGGAGAGGCATTAGAAGAACCAAATACCAGACAGGAATATGAAAACAGACTAACACAAAGACTTGAAGAAGAAGAAGAAAACGAAAATACAAGTCAACAACAATGGACCTTAAGCAAACGGTGAAAAAATTCAAAGAAGCCATAATACAAGCAGCAGAAGAGATATGTGGAACTCAAGTAGTTAGACAAAACAATGAACAAAAAAGAACTAAATGGTGGAACGAGGAAGTAAAGCAAAAAGTGAAGGAGAAAAAGAACGCATGGAAAACATACAAACCAAACGGGACCAGGATAGAGAAACATACATACAAAAAAGAAATGAGACAAAAGAGGTGGTGAAACATGCCAAGACAGAAAGTTGGGAAGAGTTCGGAAGGAAAATAGAAGAAAACTACATAGATAATCAAAAGCAATTCTGGAATGTAATAAAAAGATTAAAAGGAAACAGAACACAAAAAATTAGAAATATAAGAAATCCAAGAGGAGAACTACAAACTGAAACGAAAGGCATGCTGGAAGCTTGGGTACAACATTACAAGAAAAATTTTAAAGAAGAAGTAGGAGAGACAATAGAAAACCATCAGGAACATAATGAACAAGGAAACGAGGAGGAAGAAGATAATGAAATAACAGAGGAAGAAACAAAAATAGCTGTTTTTAAAACTAAAAACGGAAAAGCAGCAGGGGGAGATGGAATAATCACAGAAATGTTAAAAAAGGGAGGACCTATGATAACAAAATGGCTAAGACAAATATTCCAACAAGCTTGGACGACGGAAAATATACCAGAAGAATGGGAAGTAAATATCATTGTGCCTATATATAAGAGGGGACTTTACAGATTGTGACAATTATTGAGCAATATATCATCAGTAGCTTTTAAAATATACTCAAGAATATTAGAAACACGACTAAGATCAGTAGTAAACCAACTGCAAGACGAACAAGCAGCATACAGACCAGAAAGACAAACTCAGGACCATATATACACCATAAGAACTCTAACAGAGAAAAGACTGGAAAGAAATAAAACAATGTACATAGCATGCCTCGATCTGAAAGCAGCATTTGACGAAGTACCAAGAAGATATATGGGAAGCATTAGAGGAAATGGAAGTTAGTACAAAACTAAAAAGAGTCATCAAAGGCATAAACACCAAAAGCACAAACCGCAACTGGAGAGGGGAATCAAACAGGGCGACAGCCTTAGTCCGTTGTTATTTGTTATGTATATGGATCACATAAATAAAAAATGTAAGAATGACACCAGGAACACAGGCTTGGGGTACCTGAACTTAAATCCCGTAATGACGCAAAGAACTGCTGTATGCAGACGACATTATAGTAGTTGCAACAAATGAAGAACAATTACAGAATAAAGTAACAACGTGGAAGAACAAATTAGAGGAAAAAGGTATGCGCATAAATATTGAGAAGAGTAACGTAATGAAACTAGCAAAAGAAGAACAAGAACGAGACAGACACGTGAGCATACAGATAGAGGGACGTCAGTTAATGGATGTAGAAAAACTAAAATACCTAGGAGTCATAATAAGTGCAGATGGAAAAATAGATGAAGAAACAAGAAACCGAATAAGCAAAGCCAATCGGGTATATTACCAAATAAACAACACCCTAATAGGAAAAAAAGAAGCTAAGTAAAAAGCTAAAATACATCTGTACAAAACTATATACACTACAACGATGTTATATGCAGCAGAATCATGGGCTATACACGACAAACATAGAGCAAAAATCACCGCTTCAGAAATGAAATACCTAAGGCGAGTGGTAGGAAAGACAAGAAGAGATCGAGTAAGAAATCGCAGTGTGCGGGAAGAGTTAGAGGTACAACCAATAGTAATCAATATAGAACAGAAACAACTCCAAGATATGGTCATATGGTTTGGATGAGTGAAATAAGATATCCCAAGAAAGTGTTTGGAATGAGATGTGATGGAAGGAGACCCAGGAAAGTATGGGAAAATAACATCAAAGAAGCAGCCACGAAAAGGGGAAAGACCTTGGAATAAAAAAAGATGCTAGCTAGAGATAGAGATGCATACCACCGATGGCTCAAAACCCCAACACCGTAAGGTATAATGGGAGAAGAGAAAGTAAGTAAGTAGTGTACTAGCAAAAATCTTTAACCCAAATTTCTCGCCTTTTTTTGATCAGCGCGAAAGTCAAATAAATGAAAGCCACGACTTAAATGATTAGTGTAATTCAAAGATGTACGCCTCGTCATTTTGAAACTATCTAACCTCAATTATTAGCTGACAAGCTGTGACGTTTCTCAATCTAATCGCGATGGCTTTGCTACGAGTTTATTATCAATGAGCACGAAAATGGCGGCTATTGAGATGAGCTATATTTCCAAGCCTATGGACCTTGCTATTGAACCAGGAATGATTGCTTGGCCACTTGGCCCTTTGTGCTTCTTTCAAGTGTGTGTATATATACAGGGTGATCAGTAAAGAATGAGCCAAACTTCAGATATAGTTAACTTCGACAAAATAAGCTGATTTAACCCAACTTACCTTAGTCTAAAAGTTAGTACTAACGCCTACAGGGTGTCAAAGTTGAAAAAAATAAATCACATTTTTGTAATATCTTTCGGTTGTATCCTCTAGAGTGCGCCACAAGCGACCATTAGGACACTGTTAAACTGCTGCAACTTTTTTGTGCCACAGTGTATGTCATTTTCGACTGGAAAATCTTTTTCCCTATCTTTTCTGCTTAAAAAAAGTATATCTTATTGAACTCGCTAGAAGTAACGGTTTCCCAGAAAAACGCATCTAAAACTGATCGTGCGTGTAAATTATCCTAAAGAAAAGTCAGATTATTGAGTAAATACTTTGACATCCTGTATCTTTTTTATTATCGACTTTGGTACTAGGGTAAGCTGAAGTAAATCAACGTATTATGGTCTAACTATTACGCTGTTGCGGTATGGCCCATTATTTACTCAACAATCTGACTTTACTTTAGGATAATTTACATTCATGATCAGCTTTGGATGCGTTTTTATGGTAAACCGTTGCTTCTAGCGAGTTCAATAAAATATACCTTTTTTAAGCAGAAAAGATAGGGAAAAAGATGTTTCCAGTCGAAAATGACATACACCGTGGCACAATAAGTTGCAGCGGTTTAACAGTGTCCTAATGGTCGCTTGTGGCGCCCTCTAGAGGATACAACCGAATCGTTGATAAATTTGAATTTCTCATGCCAAAAAATCCCCGGATACGTAATTTCGTGAAATTAGCTGGAAGTGATCGAAAAATATTACAAAAATGTTATTTATTTTTTTCAACTTTGACACCCTGTAGCTCCGTGAGTACTAACTTTTGGACTAAGGTAAGTTGGGTTAAATCAGCTTATTTTTGTCAAAGTTAACTATATATAAAGTTTGGTCCATTCTTTACCGATCACCCTGTATATTGTGTGTAGTCTTGTTACTCTACCCCATAGACCAGTATTCAGAACAAAGCGACGCTAATTGTATTCCAATGATGAATTCTGGTACAGTACCGAGTCAGTATATTATTGTAAGCCTAGCACTCTACCCACTACGTCACCTAGGTGGTGGGTTTTTAATAATATTGATAAACTGTAAATAAAGACCAGGAAATGTAAAACAGCGAAGCATTACTTCTGACATTAACGGCGGGAAGCAGATAAATCCGCATCCCTTTTGCACACATTCACTACAGGAAGCGAGCAAATCCGAATATCTTTGGTTCACATTCACTACGGGAAATGTGCGATTCCACAAAGCCAAAATTCCTCCGTCTGGACAGCACAGTAGTCAAAATTTTCTCCGTAGTGAAAGGGTTAAGTGAGTTATGCTGTATTATCATCATCATGCGAGATACTAACATTTCCATAATTATATTGATAAATATAATCCCACTCAATACCAGCTGAAAAACTAGGCCTTAGCACTCCCGACATGATGTCAGCACAGGTAGGTCAAATTGGCCAATGAATAAATTTAATCCACCTTTTACTTAGCCTAGGCCACGTTGCGAGGACAAGGACACCGAAGAATATTCTAGGACATAAACTGGAGGGTAGATATAGGAAAGGCAGACCCCCCAAAAACTTAGTTGAAAGATGTGAAAGAGGACTTAGCAACCCTAAGTATATCAGAGAATTGGGAGATACGAGCAAGGAACAGGAAATATTTGAGGGAAAACCATAGCTATAGACCTTCAGGATTGATATTTGATTTACTTCGCCTACTCATTGGTTACTTCGACCGACTTGAGCTGATGCCGGAGTGCTAAAGCCTTGTTTTTTAGCTAGTATTGTACCACTTCAGTTTTATATATTGAAAGAACAAATACATTTCAGATCTAGTTTGTTATGGGTTCATATAAACAATGTAAATTCGTTTATAATTAGACAACTCAATCTAAAATTTATCTGACCTAGAGTGCTTTATTAACCAGGCAAGCTTATCCCATTAGATTTTGTGTCACAGGGATTTTAGCGCCAAGCCGTTGGCTGCGCTGACCGGTAACCGTGCGTTCTGTCGTCTGTCAACCAAGCAAGACTAGAAACCGTTAGAGTACGTACTGCTCGATCCAGACGAACACTGCATGCTGATTGTAATTACAGTCTTCACCCAAGTGTGGTTATTTAAATCTATACATGGTGAGTTAAGATAGCGGCACCCCCTGTTAGTTCATTTAATATTGATATTAGAAAAATAATTTGTTAACAAAAGATGTTCAGAATTATATGCTCTATATTATTGTACATTTATTTTATTTCATGGCCTACTGAGGTTTGAGCAGTGACATTCAACTTTTTTATTTTAAATGACACCCTGTATATTTTTAACATTTTTTCGGAAGAACTATCTTTTCTCTATACGGTGCTATAAAAATATTGTGTTGTTAGATGGAAAAATTACACCGTTAAACACGATTAAAGTTGAAAAATGTCCAAATTTAGCAACTTCATCTAGTAGCCATCAAGCAAAACAGTGAAAAAATTAGTTGTCACATTTTTTGTGTTTTAACCACGACCTGCTGAATTGTTTGAGAAACGTCACTGTATACGGCCTGGGCAAATGTAATGTTTCGCGATTCTCCGCAGAGCGCTGTATACCCACGAGCGGGAATTTCAAATTTGCAATGTAACATCAGTTACTAAGTTGACTACAATGCAAATATTTGATTAAATTTTGCGACGTTTCTTAAAATTTTACAACAATAATATAACCCTCCCGTGTATTTTTTACTTTGATTTTCTATTGTGTTTTTTGATCAGTTTCCTGCTAGCTTTTTCGTGTATTTTCTCATTTATATAATTTACGTTCACAGTTCACACGACGATTATGTGAGTCGGACAAATTTTTGCATTTGGTTAATGAACAAATTCAGAACAGAGATGCACTTTTTACAAAAAATATTTTGGACTGACGAAGCCACATTCAAGAATACCGGTTCAGTGAATTGACACAATCTACACTATTATGCAACCGAAAACCCTCATTGGATGAGAAATGTTGATAACCAGCATATCTGGCCGTTGAACGTTTGGGCAGGAATAATCGACGATCATGTGATAGGGCCACATTTTTTTTATGGGGCTTTAATAGGTCAAACCTATTTTAATTTCCTTGAAGAAATCCTTCCTGAGTTAATCGAGGAAGTGCCTTTAAATATATGGCAGGGAAGTTATTATCAGCACGATTGGTGCTGAAATGTTAAACAGTGTTAGACACAATCATATTATGCGTTTACAAGCTTGTATTGACCAGAATGGGGGTAATTTTGAACATTTAGCAAATTAGAATAGATTTTAGGTATTTTCATTTTGGTTATGTCTTTTGATACTTTCTTTTGTATTCATAGAATAAATTGTTTATTAATAAAAACTTGCTGCTTTCGATACATTATTATTTTACCACCTTAACGGTGTTATTTTTGTCATTTGACTCCATAACAAAAAATGTTACAACATTTTTTACTGTTACTGCCACAAAACAAGGTTACTAGATGAAGTTGCTAAATTTGGACATTTTTCAATTTTAATCGTGTTTAACGGTGTAATTTTCCCATCTAACACCACAATATTTTTATAGCACCGTATAGAGAAAAGATAGTTCTTCCGAAAAAATGTAAAAATATACAGGGTGTCATTTAAAATAAAAAAGTTGAATATCACTGCTCAAACCTCAGTAGGCCATGAAATAAAATAAATGTACAATAATATAGAGCATATAATTCTGAACATCTTTTGTTAACAAATTATTTTTCTAATATCAATATTAAATGAACTAACAGGGGGGTGCCACTATCTTAACTCACCCTGTATACAGTGTATAAGTGTTGTTCTGTGCTGTCAACTGTATGTGTCAGTTCTATTGAGTTCTGTCACTCGTCACTGTTGTTTGAAATAAGGTACTATTAAAGTTCTCTAGTTTGAACCACGTGCATGTTAGCTAACAGTGTTTTTGTTTCGATTTTTTCTTTCTTTTTATTTGTTTAAAAACGAATCTTTTGTAAGACGGATAAAATTAAATTACATGATCGTTGTTTTTCCGACTTACCGTATGCTATTTGGAAAGTAACTAGAATTTGAATTTGCCGCTACTTTCAGTAACTCAAAATGGCGGACAAGCTTGCTCGTATAAATATAGTACCTTAATCTGACCTAACTTTAACATTATACAGGGTGATTTATAATAGGTGTAAAAAACTTTGCTATCTTGTTTGGTCGAAATAAACACACGTGAACGATTACTTGACCAAATAACAATTAAGGTAGATTTAATGAAATTCATCAAGATAGTGCACTAATAGTATATGTTTACGACTCAATAGTTTGCAGATGTCATGCTTGCATTCGAGCTCAATGAGGACATTTTGAACAACTGTTATAAGCGATATTTTTAGTTACTTATTTTTTCAAATTGTTCTTTTAATAATCATTACTAAATAACATTTAAATCTGTTGTACTTCTGTAACTAATTGGTATATGATCTATGTCCATATGTCATTTTTGTTTTAAAATTACTTCTCGAACAAGATGGCAAAGCTTTTTACATCTATTATAAATCACCTCGTATACAGTGATCGCCAAAAAATGTTGTATCATATGGGATTTTTTTTTTTATATGAGTTTATACAAGTTTCAACATGATGTATAACCACAAAAATAACAAAGATACTTGTCATGTCACATCAATTACAATGCGAATTGAAATCTTAAAATGGTTTGGAATGCTCTTATTTATCAAATGATGGAAAATTGCCAAAAGAAAGTTATTAGCAATTACATTAAGATTCTAACTACAAAATTTTAATTTATTCACTTTTTTCGAAAATATTAACATTAATTTTTCCAGTGTATTTCTTCTTTTTTACAGTTGGGTTAACATGAAATATTTTAATGCAAAAATACAAAAACCCTGCATTATCTCTTAAATGTAATTAATTTCTAGAAAAAAATACTAGGCTCGGAGCAGGATAAGACAAAAGTAAGTGGCAACTACGAGCGCTCCTCTTGCACAAAATGTTTCATTCAAAACCCAAAATATTGAAATTGATTTATCGGAGGAAAAACAACGTGTCTCTTTCGCTTTAAACATATTGATGCCTTAATAATGTCAAATTTAACCTAACATTGTTGTGTAACTGTACATATTTGTTAAAAATTGCTCACTACAAGAGAAAAATTGAAATAATTTTATTAATTTAATTAAAATGAACACATATAAGGGATACAGCTGTTATTCTTACCCAAAGATATCACCAAAAGATTGTTTCCCATTCAACAGTTAGATGCCTTTTCCAAAAATGTAGGCTTAGTTGAAAATTACAGTCAAACTTCCATATATCGAGCGTCTATATACCGAATTTCTCTATATAACCAACTATTTTCGGGAACCTTGATCCTGAGAGCATTTTTAATGTTAATTTGTCTCTGTATATCAAAGTTGGAATTTCTACATAATGTAGAATTCCCTAATAAAACGGTATACTTTTTCCATTAGAGAGTAGAAACTTGGTCTGCAAATTCCAATGCCAGCTAGCTTATGCCGTACCAGGAATTTGACAGGTCATTAGAGATTACCAACCTGTTTGCGCCCCAATTAAGTGAGTTTGACTAATTCCTGAATGCTTAGATTTGTGTTTAAACAGGTACATTAAATTTAGTTTTACTGTAAATTGCATTGCGACATTTGAGTTGACACGTTACAGGCGATAATTTCGCAGATCCCAAACAATTAGTTTTTTGGCTTCTCGATTTTTTGAGGCAATAAAAGAACTGCCTCGTACGCGTCAACCGCTGTTACTTTCAACAATAACTTCACCAGCATCTAACGTCCTGGTTTGGTTTACCCTTTTTCATAGCGGAATCGTATCTACAGCTGCTACAATCACTTTTAATTAAAGGGGCGAACTGCTCCAGTTTATTTCGCGACCGTGATGTACTAGCTCGGCCATAAATGCTAAGCTACCGGCCTAATGTTGTAAATATGTAGCTATTTGTGTACAGGTATAACGGATGAACGTTTCTATATGACTGCATTTTAGTTTTTGTCTGGTTTAAGTAGAATTGGTAACTAAAAAATCTATATCTCTGTATATCGAAATTTCTATGTAACGTAGTTTTTTCGCGGTCCCTTGAGACTTCGATATATGGAAGTTTGACTGTATTTTGAAAGGCCCCAGAAGAACTGGAGAATTAATAAACATTAGAAAATTTTGAAGTAATAAAACATAAACAAACATCCATTGTTGCAATTTCTGAATGAACTGGTGCAGCAAGAACCACTGTGAAGACAATTTTCAAGAAAAACAAATTTTGCCTATACAAAGTAAAATTTTTATTAACGCCCTTAAAGACTCAGATTTTAATGCCAAATTTAATTCTTGTGCATAGATACAAAGGGAAATAAAAGAAATCCAATTTTTTCTAAGCAGATTATTCATGGCTGAAGCCATTTTTTCTTTTGACGGAGGACTAATAGTAAGAGCCAGCAACGGATTTCTTACAGTATTTTTAACAAGTCTGTAACTGTTATGGAAGGTCCCTTTGAATATACTGAGAAGGGAATCCGTAGTCTGGCAAGCCTGCGGTGGTGGTTTTAGCCCCCTTGCATCCTTGAAGGGCGGAAAAAAATAATGTGTCAAAACTGACACAAAACCTAGGAATAATATATTGGTAACACTGTAAGTCTATGTCAAATTCGAGGTTAGCAGGTTAGATTTTGCGTCAGTTTGTGTCAAAACTGAAACCTAACCTGGTAACATCGAATTTGACAGACTTACAGTGCCACCAACTTATTATTCACACTTTTGAATTTCCACAGCCCACTGAGGATCAGTTTTTTTGGATCTCTCGATATTTTACAGTGAAATGGTTAAGTTTATTATGCAACTTTATGTGAATCTGGGGTAAACTTACCACCCGCGAAAGCGTCTGTCAATCTTTTCACTTACATAAGATATGATTACCTTTAACATAGCAATGAGCCAGACTTGTTATACTTTTTTCTTATTATTTTTTGTTATCCTTCAAGGACGCAAGGGGGCCAAAACCACCACCACAGGCTTGCCAGACTTCGGATTTCCTTCTCAGTATATTCAAAGGAACCTTCCATAACAGTTACACGCTTGTTAAAAATACTGTAAGCAAACCCGTTGCTGGCTCTTGGACTATAAGATACCTCACTTTTTAAATAAGAATAAAATTATAAAACTTCATACAGTATAGTCATGTCCGCTTATAACAAACCTCAAGAGACCATCAAAATCAGTTCATTATATCCGAAGTTTGTAATCGGCAAAAATTATATGTATATATAAATTGTAAATAAAACGATTATCAAGAATTCGATTTTATTATACGTAAAGAACGTCAAACGAAATAAATGGTTGCATATTGTAAATTCTCTTTATAAAAACGTTTTCATTTTAAAATAATCTGATATTTCACTTTGTTTCACTCGACTTTGCAAGCGTTTAACAATTTCGTATTTATTTTATAACGTAAAAGATTTACGTTTTTGTTTATGAAGCTCATTTTTGATTTTAACAAATCTGCACTGTTATTTATTTACACATAAGGGCACGTAACTTTGCGATAAACCGCGCAATGCCGCACACATGTACAGATTTAGTTCTTTAGGATAAGTTCGTTATAAGCGGTAGTTTCTGTAGTTTTTCAGGCAAAATTTGGTTTGTTTTATCGGGAAGTTTGTTGTATGTGGGTTCGTTAAAAAAAAAGGCAAAACCAGCGTGTACCTTATGGACGTTTTGATAGTATTTTTCAATTTGTTCGTTACAAGTGAAAATGTGAACAAATAATGAACAATTAAATTTTTTTAATTTTCCCACCAAACTTTATATTTAGAACTTTAATGTAATTGCAAATATGGCAATAATATGGTTGTTAAGTATACCGTAATTAATGCCGCAGTGCATTTAAAAAAATAATAAAAAAGCTTCCTGTATGATACAGACTTCTCGACGATAACTGTATAATATATACAGCAAAATTTGAACACATTGCATAAAAATTACTGTTCTGGTACAGTCAACACATAGCTAATAAACATTCCAGCATGCTTCTGAACAGTCTTTAATAGCAGATTTCCTATAAAGTGAGTATCATTTCTTAAACTAAAGCAAGTAAAAGCGACAATAAGTATTTTAAAATACTTTGAATACCTGAACCCTATTTTGATGCTGGAACCAAGACCAGCTAAACTTGATGTTATAGTAGCAGCAGGCACAGTTTCAGAGCGATGGATTTTATTTTGTGCTGGAGGACTTCCTTCAAAGGTAGCTGACCGTTGCACAGAGGAGCGAAAGAGAATAGGCTCATCTGTTGGTACTGAAGCAGTGTTAGCTTGCTGAACAGATTCAGGAGGTGGAGTTACACTAGCGATTACAGTTGGTTGTTCTAGTGCCCCCAGTGGATCATTTTCTGTCACGGGAGTTCTTGGAGATATTCTACAAAAAGAAGAATTATGCTGACGAAAAGATTATATAAAGTGCTGTACTTAGTTGGAGAGGTTTTGGTGGGATCGTCACCTTCCTCCTCCCCATTAAATTGCAACACCCTCGAGCAATTTTTTCTAGAACTCTGTTGTAATTTGTCTATGATGCTGGCATCGTTGGCACTCTCAGATCTTGATAAAAGTCTAAGGTACTCTGAAGGGCTTTCAGGAGGGGTCAGATTCATGTTTAGTTGCTCTTCGCTGGACTCGGCAGTTTCTACATCGTCACATTCAGTTTGCCCAGAAATTAGCAATCCTGCACTGGATATGGCAGAATCGGTAACGTTTTGTTCAGGAACACTAACACTGCCTCGGACTATGCTAGCAACATGGTTTCGGAACTTATCAAGTAAACTGGATTCTGAATGGACGGCTTCATGAGAGTCTAGTGATAATCGAGATGATCGTTCGGTTGTATCCAAAAGACTGGAACCTAAATTATAAATTCACAACGTTAGTAGTGGTGATTTATTATTATGAGTCTGAATAGTGACCACTTATTATTGTGTCTATTTCCTGCATCTGTCATCTAATCAAATGCTATGATTTTTTACTATTCCACTAAACATGCATTTTTATAGTGGTAAAACATAAAAATGTTCCCTTGGGATTTTATTAGTTTATTTTCATCACTTGGTATCCATGGCAACCACCAAATATATTGTTTTAATCAAGGTGGTATTTAAACTGTCATTGCACATGTTAAAAGAGGTGTATTGCAAAAATAAAATTGTAATGTAAACAAATCTAATAATATATTTTCAAACCGCAGCTCTCTGAGACGAACTGTTTTAAGTTTTTATTCATTATAAAAGCGGTAATTACTGCAGTTTTCAGCTCCGAAAATGTCACAGCACTTGCAGTAATGGTATCAAATTTATTCAACTGTTTAGCTGCTCGAGCTATGTTATTCATGAAACGACTCTCAAGCTGCAGCTTTTTCTATTTAATCCATTCCACTAGGAATCGAACTGATATCATCATCTTACATATCCAAAATCCAAATATTATATTACGTGCATTTTTAAAGCTGCATTTAAATCACAAATGAGAAAAACACTAATATAAAATACACACGAACAAGCAAAACTTTGTCTTAGTCGATTTGACAGTATATTGACTATTCTGTTGTCTTGCGATTGAAAGGATTGATTATTTCAATCCCTCTTTCGGTTTGTGGTACCTATTGTACCAGAAAGAATCGATTCATGACACCTTTTAATAAAATAAACGTAAAATATACCTCCTTCTGTTGAAGCTGATAATTTTCTAGCTGCTTGTCTACGGGCTGCCCAGCGGAAATGTGCAGCTCCCAGTACAACATAACGTAATTTATTCCATAATAATTGACTCGAGCTTGATTGTGCTGGCCATTGTGCTTCCAAAACGCACCGGTTGTAAAGCCTAAAATAAAAAATATTGAGTAAATAGGGAAAAATTCCTAAAATAACCTATGTTACCCATAAGTTAGTGCATTAGGCTGTATTCCAGATTTCTTCATGAGCAACAGCAACTTAACAGCTAGTAATGGTCTTGAATGTTCTCCACATAGCTGCATCATTAGACGATAACAAACTTCATCACAAGCTAAGCGTAATTGAGTAGCACGAACTAACAGGTCATACGATTGTTGTAGTATCACTCTTTCTTTACCAACATTTAATGACAGCATACTGGGCAGCGTCATAAAATAAAGTGTATGGCACGTGCCTAACAAGCAGCGAGCCCACAATTCAGGGGAACGAACCCATTTACTGTAAAATAAGATTTGCTTAGCTTTATTACAATCTAAAAGCATACAAAAGTACTGCTTACCGAGCCAACTTTTGAGCAGATTTGATTTCGTGTTTTGTTCTGCGAGCCATGGGTGAACCAGGAGCCGTTGATGGATGTAATGATGTTAAATGTTTGTGTCTTTTGCTCTTTAGTAACGTTGGATTTAAGGTGAAGTTCATGTAGGTGTAAACGCCACCTTTACAAACAATAATTAGAAAATTACTACAAGGCTGAAGAAATTTGCAGAAATAGTTATTTAACTAGTTGTGGGTAAAACAGATTACATTCCTAATTATCCATACTGCAAGTTTTGTTATATTGCATTCGCGATCTTTCTGGATGAGGGTTCGCCATGACAGTTTCCCCAATTTAGCTGTGTAAAATTACTTTCTTGTCTTTAAACGAAGTTTACATTTTAGGTTATGGGTACCAAATGATTTTAGGTTAGAAAACATGACAAAACACCTTAAAATGCAAAGTTGCCATATTTAAGCAGAATAGAAAATTAAACTTAGTCATTTTTATGTATGTATCTCGTTTCAATAATTGTGTAATTAGATACATTTTTAATTAAGTACGTGAAGGTCTTACAATACTTCATATTTTAAATATTTTTCCACATGTACTATTAAAGAAAGCAGTCCATCTGGCAACAATAGTCTGTTCCGTCAAATGACAGTAAATTTGTTGGAGGTTATGCAGGTTATACGATAAAACAAAAATTACGGATCTGTTCATGTGCAACTTAACAGCAAAAATCCAAGGCCAACCCTCATCCAGAAAGATTGCGAATGCACTATAGGTAGTGCAGCTTACAGAATCTAGATTGACTTTCAAGGTAGGTCATGAAAGACACTGTAATTATTATATTTGATTTCAATGAATTGGCAATATGTGGAAAGAGGTAATTGTCAAACATACCAAGTTTGGTTATATTTTAAATGACAAGTACTCAGTAGCGGTGGGTAGAGGGATTTCGTTTGCGCAGTGACTAACGTCATATGACATATGTTTTGTTTTACAGTGTGAAAATTGCTGTCGCCGTTGATTTTGTTAATTTTATTATTTTGTTATCGTTCTTGCTATTGTTGATATTTTTGTGCGTGTTGTTAATTCTGTTTTGAAATGCGCCATACCACAATGTTGAGTACGCCTCTGATTTATTGTGTCATTTAGCTTAAATAAGGTTAACAATTTAATGTCAATATGATAGATATTAAGTGTTACCAATACAAAACTTAGAAATTACTAGATTCTAACATTAGTTCTGATTTTCACCGCGCTTCAATCTAGATCTGCAAGCTGTACAGGAGCTGCAATATCAGGCTGGAAACAATACTTAATAGTAATCAACATATATATTCTATTTTTTAATACCAGGGACAAAGGTAGGCAACTCAAAATATGAAAAAAAAGCTGCCATGAAGTTAGGTTATTATGTGACAGTTCGATTAATGTCATAGATTTGTTTAATGTTAATTATAACATAAGAAAATAAAACTAAGTTTATATTTTATGACTTTGAAAGGTGACAACCGTCGACTTACTCAGAGCCATTTCTGAACATATTTCACTTTGTTTCACTCCACTTTACAAGCATTTAACAATTTCGTATCAATTTTCTAACATAAAAGATTTACGTTTTTGTTTATGAAGTTCATTCATGATTGTAACGAACCTGCACAGAGCTAGATTGAAACTGATTTGTGCTGTGTCTACCTACATACGTATACTTATTTATTTACACATACGGGCACGTAGCATTTTGATAAACAGTGCAGCACCGCACGCAAGTACATATTTAGTTCTTAAATAGGGGATGTCCCGTTCCCTTTGGGATAAGTTCATTATAAGCGGTAATTTCTGTAGTTTTTTAGGCAAAATTTGGTTTGTTTTATCCGGAAGTTCGTTGTATATGGGTTCGTTAAAAACGGCAAAAAACGTGTACCTTATGGACGTTTTGAAGGTAGTTTTCAATTTTTTCGTTAAAAGCGGACTTGACTGTACAGTGTATGTCGTGATTCAGTTTCATAAGAAATTTTCCTAATTAAACGAGCTGCTTACTAAATACAAGTAGGTACATCTACAAAATTTAGAATTAAAAAGAATGTTTTAAACAAACAGTGTTTTTTTGTTCGAACAAACACATGTTCTAAAAAAAAACAGTTTAAAACAAAAAAGACGTGTTCTTTTGTTTAATAAAACAAAAGTTTTTTGCCAACCCTGCTTTCAGTATGACCGACTTTTTACAAAGAAGATAGCGCGACTGTTGCTTTTGGTTTATTTATTCTGTGACAAAGACGCATTTTGACGCTTTGAAAGTTAATGCAAAAACTGTTATTAACATCAAACTGCGAAGCGAAAGAAATCCTATTCCTTCTTCACCTAGTAGATCAACTCAAGTAGAAATCAATCGATTCGCTACCTGTTAAAATGTTGAGATATTTAGATCATATGTCATGTACAAAGAAAGTACCTCAATTTAGTGATTTAGTTCCTTGAATAAAATATTTACTTTTAGAGAAACATGTTACTTCATAGTACAGTAAAATTAAGACAAAAAAAACCCCAAACCCGGGGTCACAAGTTGTTCATTACCCTTTGCTCTAAATGTGGTAAAAAGTCTCCGCCATCAGTGCGTCGGGTTTGGGAGGGGGTGGGTGGGGAGGTGTCAAAACAGTATGTTCTCTTAAGTTTTTTGCAAATATCTCAGAAAGCCTACAGTTTAGAGCTTACTGTACCCTATAAACTTTTAAAGCACGTTAAATTTCCAACAAAATTTGTCCTATACACTTTTTAGCTGCGCCCAATAGTTTCGGAGATATGGAGGGGGTAAAATTTAGTTATTCCGTCTTTATGCTGCTGAAGTATTTTTTTGGATTCCCTGGTTTGGAGCTAATTTTACTGTACTATCAAACACATTGAAACAAGAGCTGTCAATCACATAAATAACTCAAATCAGCGGAAGTAGTTTACAGAGAGGTAGAGGAGTTTTAGTAGAAAAACTAATATTCCTGTAATGAGAAGATATAATACTATGAAACTTTTTTTTAACGAACTTCTGTTTTATGAGTTTTTTGATTTTGTATATATGACATTATATATATACAAAATCGTTTTAAATATTCTTTTCAAGTTATATTGTAAGAATTATTATTAACCATAGAACATTTTACAACTTCACATTCTAAAAATTTCAATCGACATTACATAAGTCTATTGTATTTCAACGTAATGTGTATTTTCTGAGGAAGTCAGCTGAGATGATGAAACGTCAAATATATTATTATAAGAAGATAATTAGCTGACTAATTTTCCTAAACTATATTGAATATACCTGAAAGACAGCTGTTATAAACAAATATAATTATAATTAATTTTAAATGAATTTCCGTGTTACGATTTTTATTCTTGGATTTAGCGACTTTGTTAAATAGAAGTTCCACTCCTTTCAAGGTCAGCATTGAAGTACACCAGATCCAGTTTGTACCAACTGTACAAATAATAACTCAATTATATTATATTAATTATCAAAAACGGTTAGTACGGTTTACCGGTTGAAAACAAAGTTAATTGTCTGAAGCTTCTACCATTGGTTAAAGTATACAATCAAAACTACAAAAGCTATGTTGTTAATGAATATTTACAAGGACATGGGCATAAAGTACTTGGATTACCTCTATACCACTGCAATTTTAGTGCTATTGAGCTAGTACCTAGTGTGGGTACATGCTAAAAGCTACATAAAAATATATAGGCAGGGATAGATATGGAGATACGCAAGTTTTAAAAATGTGCATTGGTACATGACACAAATGAAATGCAGGACAATTTTGATAATTTCTACTAATGATTGCAAGCAAGTGTCTGGTGAAATTATCGAACAATTTTGACAACTTTTCATAACATGCAATAGAAACAGGTCAGTTATAAATTAATTTATTGCAAAAGAACAAAAAGAAATCGATAATTAAAATTTAACAAAATTATGAAAAAATGACTTAAATAAGTTACAATTTTAGAAGTTGAAATGATTAAAATTGCAGGCAATTGAAATTACAAGGTACTTAATGCAAAAGAAATTTAGTTGGTATTTGGAGAGTTGAAATTATAGGAGATTTTAATTATTGCAACTGTACTATACCGGTTCCCTAAAATTGTAGAAAACATACAGCATATTATCCATTTACTTGACATCCGCACTGTCAAACTGACAGTATGTTGGCACCACTGCAATTTTTCACTAAGTGATTTTGAGTTTTACATAATGGTGCCCCTAGCAAATCTAGACTGTCAAGAGGTGTCAAAAATTTCAAATTGAAATTAAAATAATTCATTGCCAATTTATGAATTCATCATAATAGTACATTGTGTATCTAGGACGAAAAGCGTAACATTCCCAGACGACTGTGAATATTGTTGGGTGAAGTGAATGCCGAGCCTAACAACACAGGAGAATGTTTGAATTATTCCTGTACAGTTTTATTGTAAATTACCTAGCAACGGCTGATGTAATGGAATGTTTGAATTATTCCTGTACAGTTTTATTGTAAATTACCTAGCAACGGCTGATGTAATGGAATGTTTGAATTATTCCTGTACAGAAAAGAAGCAAATCGAATCAACAGAAATGAAATTCCTACGAAGAGTAGCAGGCTACACATTGTTTGATTATAAAAGAAGTGAAGAGATACGACAGGAATTAAATATATTCAGTATATTAGGAAAAATTGACCAATACAGGAATAACTGGATGGAACATGTAACTAGAATGGACGATAGCCGTATCCCTCAACAAATCCTGCACTATAGACCACGTGGGAAAAGAAGAATAGGGCGACCCAAAAAGCGGTGGACTGATCAATTCCCACCCCCATGAGACCGGAACAAACCTTAAAGGTTTAAACCTGGAAGATGATGATGATGATGACAGTTTTATTGTAAATTACCTAGCAACGGCTGATGTAATGGAATGTTTGAATTATTCCTGTACAGTTTTATTGTAAATTACCTAGCAACGGCTGATGTAATGGAATGTTTCAATTATTCCTGTACAGTTTTATTGTAAATTACCTAGCAACGGCTGATGTAATGGAATGGTTGAATTATTCCTGTACAGTTTTATTGTAAATTACCTAGCAACGGCTGATGTAATGGAATGTTTGAATTATTCCTGTACAGTTTTATTGTAAATTACCTAGCAACCGCTGATGTATTGGAATGTTTGAATTATTCCTGTACAGTTTTATTGTAAATTACCTAGCAACGGCTGATGTAATGGAATGTTTGAATTATTCCTGTACAGTTTTATTGTAAATTACCTAGCAACGGCTGATGTAATGGAATGTTTGAATTATTCCTGTACAGTTTTATTGTAAATTACCTAGCAACGGCTGATGTAATGGAATGTTTGAATTATTCCTGTACAGTTTTATTGTAAATTACCTAGCAACGGCTGATGTAATGGAATGTTTCAATTATTCCTGTACAGTTTTATTGTAAATTACCTAGCAACGGCTGATGTAATGGAATGGTTGAATTATTCCTGTACAGTTTTATTGTAAATTACCTAGCAACGGCTGATGTAATGGAATGTTTGAATTATTCCTGTACAGTTTTACTGTAAATTACCTAGCAACCGCTGATGTATTGGAATGTTTGAATTATTCCTGTACAGTTTTATTGTAAATTACCTAGCAACGGCTGATGTAATGGAATGTTTGAATTATTCCTGTACAGTTTTATTGTAAATTACCTAGCAACGGCTGATGTAATGGAATGTTTGAATTATTCCTGTACAGTTTTATTGTAAATTACCTAGCAACCGCTGATGTATTGGAATGTTTGAATTATTCCTGTACAGTTTTATTGTAAATTACCTAGCAACGGCTGATGTAATGGAATGTTTGAATTATTCCTGTACAGTTTTATTGTAAATTACCTAGCAACGGCTGATGTAATGGAATGTTTGAATTATTCCTGTACAGTTTTATTGTAAATTACCTAGCAACCGCTGATGTATTGGAATGTTTGAATTATTCCTGTACAGTTTTATTGTAAATTACCTAGCAACGGCTGATGTAATGGAATGTTTGAATTATTCCTGTACAGTTTTATTGTAAATTACCTAGCAACCGCTGATGTAATGAAATGTTTGCTTTATTCCTGTACAGTTTTATTGTAAATTACCTAGCAATGGCTGATGTATTGGAATGTTTGAATGATTCCTGTACAGTTTATTGTAAATTACCTAGCGACGGCTGATGTAACGGAATGTTTGTATTATTCCTGTACAGTTTTATTGTAAATTACCTAGCAAGGGCTGATGTAATGGAATGTTTGAATTATTCCTGTACAGTTTTATCGTAAATTACCTAGCAATGGCTGACGTAATGGAATGTTTGAATTATTCCTTTACAGTTTTATTGTCAATTACCTAGCAACGGCTGATGTAATGGAATGTTTCAATTATTCCTGTACAGTTTTATTGTGAATTACCTAGCAACGGCTGATGTAATGGAATGTCTGAATTATTCCTGTACAGTTGTATTGTAAATTACCTAGCAAAGGCTGATGTAATGGAATGTTTGAATTATTCCTGTACAGTTTTATTGTAAATTACCTAGCAACGTCTGATGTAATGGAATGTTTGAATTATTCCTGTACAGTTTTATTGTAAATTACCTAGCAACGGCTGATGTAATGGAATGTTTGAATTATTCCTGTACAGTTTTATTGTAAATTACCTAGCAATGGCTGATGTATTGGAATGTTTGAATGATTCCTGTACAGTTTATTGTAAATTACCTAGCGACGGCTGATGTAACGGAATGTTTGAATTATTCCTGTACAGTTTTATTGTAAATTACCTAGCAACGGCTGATGTAATGGAATGTTTAAATTATTCCTGTACAGTTTTATTGTAAATTACCTAGCAATGGCTTACGTATTGGAATGTTTGAATTATTCCTGTACAGTTTTATTGTAAATTACCTAGCAACGGCTGACGTAATGGAATGTTTGAATTATTCCTTTACAGTTTTATTGTAAATTACCTAGCAACGGCTGATGTAATGGAATGTTTCAATTATTCCTGTACAGTTTTATTGTAAATTACCTAGCAACGGCTGATGTAATGGAATGTCTGAATTATTCCTGTACAGTTTTATTGTAAATTACCTAGCAAAGGCTGATGTAATGGAATGTTTGAATTATTCCTGTACAGTTTTATTGTAAATTACCTAGCAACGGCTGATGTAATGGAATGTTTGAATTATTCCTGTACAGTTTTATTGTAAATTACCTAGCAACGGCTGATGTAATGGAATGTCTGAATTATTCATGTACAGTTGTATTGTAAATTACCTAGCAAAGGCTGATGTAATGGAATGTTTGAATTATTCCTGTACAGTTGTATTGTAAATTACCTAGCAACGGCTGATGTAATGGAATGTCTGAATTATTCCTGTACAGTTAATATCCGTAAATATAACAACCGTTATGCGTCTCAAATTTAATACGAGCAAAATAGAACAAACAGAATTTTAGGTTAAAATAATTACACATGAATTTTTCTACTAAATATTTATATCACAAAAACTGGGCTACAAATTGTTTCGGCCGAAAAAGTTCAGAAAAACAACGACAATCATTAGGTAAAAACACTTAAAGGATAAATCATCATATGTTCAAACAAAATTAATTAAAATTACGTGGTTTGACCACGAATAATTTTTTAAAAGTTAATTCAATTTTTATATGAACATAGGATGATTGTCTTGTAACTGTTTTTGATCTATGATGGCCGTTTAGTTTTTCTGAATTTGTTTCGGCGAAAACACTTGTAATCCAGTTTTTATAATATAACTATTTAGTGGAAATTTTTGTGTTTACTTACTTTAACCTAAAATTCAGTTTATTCGATTTTGATCATATTAAATTTGAAGCGTATAACATTTCCGTGAAAAAAACTGAATATGTAAGAATGCCGTTGAAAACTGTGCGAGTTGTTTTACAATGTCTGTGCGTTCCAGGAGTTCACATCCAATGCTACATTATGCGTGAACGGTACACGTTTACGTTACGCGGACGGCTATACCTTGTTAGTTATATCATGGATGTACCTATTATTTTTAATTATTGAATTCTAAGGGATAATAGCTATTCAATTCAATTCATTTTATTTATCATCAACATATCACATGACAAGTCAAACAAATACATCTAGCAATGTGTAATAAAACATGAAACTAATATAACATAACATAACATATATACAATTAAAAGAATAAATATTAAGTACACATAATTATTATAAATAAAGGTTATTTTAGAGATCATGCAGAGGTGAATTTAAAAAGTCTGTAAAGTTGTAGAAACATTTTTCCACAAGGTAGTTTCTCAGCACTATTTGAATTTGTTCGCTTGAAGGTCTTTTACATGTTGAGGCAACTTGTTGAACATTTTGACACATACATAGTTTGTTCCCAATTGGGCACAGTTAACCCTGTGGTAGGGTATTATCAGATGGTTTTTGTTTCTCGTGTTGTGGTTATGTATGTCGCTAGGTATTTGAAACCGATGCTGGTGTTTGTGGACGTAAACTAAACAAGTAAGTATATACAACGAATACAAAGTAAGTACTTTCTCTTTGATAAATAGTTGTTTACAGCTGCTTCTGTATTCTGCGTTACATAGTATTCGAATGGCTTCTTTTTGTTTCAGAAAGACATCATGTGCTCCAGAAGAACTTCCCCAGATTATGAGCCCATATGAGATGGTACTATGGATGAAAGCAAAATAGGCCTCCCTGGCTGCACAATAACCTGGCACTCGCTGAAGTTTACGAAGGGCGTATATGTAGGAGGATAATTTCTTCGTAATATTTTCAGTGTGAATGTCAAACTTCAGACTGGGATCTAAATAGAGACCTAGCAGTTTAACATATTCGGTTCTCGTTGATGGTTGGTGTTAAAGTCTTGTAACTGAGTTTTGCTTACATTCAGTTTCATTATGTTCGCACAGAACCATTCTTTGGCTTGCTTGAGACAGTTTTCTGTTTTAGTCTTGAGATGTTCTGTGTTATCACTGGCGTTTATTATAGTCGTGTCATCTGCAAATATGGCTACTTCATCTGCTTCTAAGTGGGTTGGCAGATCGTTGATGTAAATTACGAATAGGGCAGGACCCAAGACAGACCCTTGCGGTATGCCATGTGTTACTGATTTCCAACTGGACTCTTTGTTGTTATACGCTACTTTCTGTTGTCTGTTCTGTAGATAACTTTCAAATATTTTTAGTGGGTGCCCTCTGACACCGTAAGCCTCCAGTTTTTTTAGTAAAATCTCATGATCGATAGTGTCAAAGGCTTTACTTAGGTCACAGCAAGCCACCGTTGCAATTTGTTTGGCGTTAAACGCGTTTGAGAGTTGTTCCACTACATTTATCATTGCTGTTATTGTTGATTTAGAGTCGAGGTATCCATGTTGATTTTTTGATAATGCTCTGAATTTATTCAAGAAGTTTATTAATCGTTTTTTCAGTAGAGATTCAATTATTTTGGATAATATTGGAAGAATGGATATTGGCCTGTAGTTTTTTGGTAAAGTTGCATCTTCAGATTTGAAAATAGGCACTACTTTAGCTTTTTTTAAACAGTTTGGAAAGACACTCTCTTTAAAACATTTATTTATGAGGTGATTTAATGGTGCGACTATTTGATATATAATTTTTTTCAGAAGCACAGTTGAGAATCCATATATGTCTTTGGAGTTTTTGTTTTTCAGCTTTTGCACAGATTTTATTATTTCTTCTGGGGTTACACTGAACAAATAAAAGGATGAAGTAATTTTGTTTACATTATTTAGGTAATCTATAGGATTTTTGTCAGTTTTGGGAATTGTTTTTGAAGTTTCGTTTCCCACATTCACAAAGAAGTTGTTAAGATCTTCTGCTTGGATTGACGCAGTGTTTGTAATTTTTGGCTTTTTTATTTCTTCGTTAATTATTTTCCATATGGTTTTAGTTTTATTATTCGATTTTGTAATGGTGTCAGTATTTTTTGATTGTATTGCTTTTATAATTTCTTCTCTGTATATGTTTTTGTAATATTTATATGCATTTTTTGATTCGTCTGTTTTTTGTACTCGACGTATTGTATCTAGTGCATCAAGTTTATTTTTTATATTTAATAGGTGTGGTTGTGTTCTTGTTACCTTTTCCTTCTTTGTCCAAACGTATCTTTCCGGGCATATTTCATTGAAATTCTTATTTAGGATGTTGAGGAAATTTTCAAAATCTTCATCTGCTGAGTTTGACGAATTGTACAATATTGACCAGTCTGTGTCCTGAAGTGTTGTTTGTAATATTTTGATGTTTTCCTCTGTGATTCTTCTTATTCTTGTTTGTTTCTTTTCTGTTGTACGCTGGTAGTTACAATTCACTGTTAGTATCTGCGCAAGATGATCAGAGAGATGAGGATTAACTGTTTTGCATGTCCACTGTGTGGGGGGGATGTTACAGAATATATTGTCTATGCACGTAGAACTTTTTGTTGTTATTCTTGATGGTACTGTTTGTGTTGGATACAAACCGTATTCTTGTAAGGTATTTAAGAAAACGTTCACGGTTTTTTTATCTGCGCTAATGTCTATGTTAAAATCGCCTACCAGATATATTTTTGTATCGTTTTTAGCTTTATCAGATACTATGTCTAAGCACGCTGTGAGTTTATTTATAAAAGTTTCCATTGAAGCTTTATCATTTTTGGGTGGTCTATATATATTTATTATGATACTGTTGTATTTTTTTATTTCTATACCAGTCACTTCAAACAGTTTTTCCACGCAACAATTTTTTAGTTCCACTATTTCTATAGTTTTTAGATTATTTTCCGTTACAATTAAAGCTCCACCATAATTTGATGCACGTGAATAATTGGATGCTATCTCGTAGTTTTTAAATATCACAAACTTTAATTTATCACTATTCATCCAGTGTTCCTGGATACAAGCTATATTGATGTTATGTTGATCTAGTGTTTGCTCAAGACATTCCACTTTTTTGTTTATGCATTGTACGTTGTAATTTAATAGGATTATTTTAGTTTGGTTATTTCTTTTTGTATTTGGAGACGATGGATTATTTAAGTTCCCGACGTCCACTGCTATGTATAATACAAGTGATTAAGAGAAATTTGATGCATGAAGGGAAAAGTTTAGCTAACGAGACAAAGCCGAATCCTATTGATATGCGCTGGACAGAATTTTCTTTTTGCGTTTTTGCACCCGCCGTTTTTGGGGGAAGCCCCCTCACCTATTTTCATCACTTTCTGATAGTTTTGAGGGATGAAAAGGATTATTTCAGCCTTTACACTTCTTCTGAGAAGCTAGAGAGGTGAAAAGTTCTAGAACATGAACATTTGTAGTAAGGAGGTACACTTGGAGGGGGGGGGGCGGATTTGCCCCCTTAAATTGTAAAAAATTAATTAAAAGTGATAGATTTTTTCGTTTTTTTCGCAATTTTGTTCACTTATTTTCTACATATTCCAGCTTTACACAATTTAAACAACTTGTAAACACAGAATCCCCGCCTAAAACACCGACAAGTTGATTCTACGATCGCTACAGATGTACTGAGGGAAAATTCCTATGCAAACCAGCGCGTGGGCGAGATATTAAGAGTGCTAGCGTGGTATAGTGAATCTTCCGAACTGTTGCTATATATTTTTATTATTGTTGTTATATATTTTAATTATTTGGGGATGTTTGGGGGAGGATAAGGGGGGCTGAAAGCTGGAATATGCAGATTCAGTGTACCACGCTTGCGCTCTCAATACCTTGTGCGCGCGCAGATTTGCACAGGAATTTTCCCTCAGTACATCTGTAGCGATCGTAGAGTCAACTTGTTGGTGTTTTAGGCATGGATTCTGTGTTTCCACATTGTTTAAATTGTGTAAAGCTGGAATATTTAGAAAATAAGTGAACAAAAAACCGAAAAAAGCGATCACTTTTAATTATTTTTTTACAATTTAAGGGGGCAAATCCCCCCCCCCCCCAAGTGTACTTCCTTGCTACAAATGTTCATGTTCTAGAACTTTTCACCTCTCTAGCCCCTCAGAAGAAATGTAAAGGCTAAAACAATCCTTTTCATCCCTCCAAATTATCAAAAAGTGATAAAAATAGGTCGAGAGGCTTCCCTCGAAAACGGCGGGTGATGGGGGAAAATGGGGATTATATTCGGAATCAGGTAATAATTTTACAGCAGAAATAGTGTCAGGGCTCGAAAAAAAAAATTTTTGCGATCAGTGTAATTATTGTAATTGGAATACATTCAATATTGTTGATTAATTATTAACTCTACACGGTATCAGCTATAGTTAGTTGTCTTTCTTGATGTATTAATTTAATAGTTTATTCAGAAAAATTAAGTTGTTTGCATGTTTCTTTGGTCCAATTCATATGTGACTACGTTCCAATTAAAGCTTAAATTTGTCTAATTTTAGTTTTAAATAAGGTTTTTTTCTTACCTTGTTGTGGGGGTTCAGGTGGTAATAAAAACACAGTACGTTCACTTGTCTGAACTAAATCGAGTTCTAGTAGTTTGAGGTCGCTCTCATCATATCCTAGTCGCTCACAGCACTCATCAAAAAAGGTTAAACCCTGATCACCATCTGTCACAAAGCTTCGTTCTTCAATGAAGCGAATAAACATTTGCGTTCGCATTAAAAGGGAAAAGAACTTGTGGTGAGTCTTGTCTCGTGATTTCAGAAAGTCATTCAGTTGAAATAGTGCTTGCGGATCTGTAGTGCCAACAGTGGGAGCTTTTGTGATTGGTAATAAATAAGTGCGGTAACCCTTTAAGGTCATTGCCATAAATTTTAAAAATGCTTCTTCGATTTCCAGCTCTTGAATTTGCTAAAATGTGAATGTTCATATCATAAGTATACATTTTCAAATTACTTACTTCTTTTCGACGTTGCTGAAATTCCATTTCTAAATCACCATCTACAGGTATGTCATTAGTTTGTGTTACTTTTCGTAACTGATTGTAGAGTTTATCTAACGTTGCTTTGAGAGTTTTTGCTGGTCGTTTAGGTAATAGCTTAATATTTAGCGATTGTCTTTGGGCTTCACAGATCTATAAAACAAATAATTTCGTATAATACCTATAAAGAATTACTACTTTACATCAACTTACTGTAATGATATTTGTATCAAGATCTACACAACTGACATCAGAAGGTGGATCATAAAGGTCAAAAAATCGAGAATCAACACCAATAAGGAATGGTAAAGGAGCATGCAATATTTCTACTAAACCTAAAAAACACGTCACACTATTTAAGGTGGTCATCATTATTATAATAATATACCTAAAGGGCAGAGCGGAATATACGGGCACTGCCATTTAAAGGGGAAAAGAAGAGAAGAAACGGCTTCAGCAACTGCCGTGAGAGTATCAGGTCTAAGAGAATGGATCAGAATCTTTTGCTCTGTAAGCGCTAAGAGTAAAACTAAAAGACTGTTTTCTGAACCCAAATTGAGCAACAACTGCCTGAACCCTGCAGCACTGTGGGGGAGAGGTAAATCTTCTGGTTGCGTCATAATTACGCGTTCTGTGTTACTGGCAGAAAGCTGCAGCAAAGTACGCGGAGCAGGAAACGGTACTTCATCTATTAACTGCACAATGTAACGTTCTATTGGAACTGTTTGCGATTCATTGCTAAAAGCCATATCCTAAAAAGTATAATTAATTACATTTTTAATACTGTACACGGTAACCATATTTATAGGCTACAGTAACTATTTGGATTAGAAGAAAATTAGTGGTCAAGTATCGATATTTTTTTGGGTGTAGTTCGAGGGGTATTAGTATTTTAAATTACTTCTTTTGCGAGATATAAGTGTATTCAGAACGTTGCGTCCCACTTAGAGATCTCATACATGGCAAGAAATAGAACACAAAAGAATGTAGAACTTTATTCTGGTATCACTGTAATCGTGTGATTCCTACTAGATAAAAATTTGACGAAGATAACATTTTTCAAAATCCGATTAAGTATATTGGATGTCACCTGAACTATACCCGAACAAAGAGATCAGAAAATGGCATTTAGTTTTTTCTAAGTGAAGTATAATGCATGATTTTTAACAAATAATATTACTTACATATAAATATAAGAGCCACTTTTCAAACGCATTTGAAAAAGGCCAGTGTGACAAAACGCATATGCTCTTATTAACGTTTAGTATGTAACCTGAATTTGGAGTATAATCAAGTAACTGCTTTTGTTCTTCACTAAGTTGTTCTTCATCGAATTTTTCATAAAACGTAACAGCTGAACCATAAACTTTGTGTTTAGCATCAGAAACAGTCAATATGAAGGTACTAAATACTGGTTTAGGTTGTGCAGCTCTTTCTGGCCATAGTTCTAAAGTTGAACCCATTGGTAAACAGAACAACGGCACTGAATTTGGAAAAGGAAAATTTGGCAAATCAATCATTGGATATCTATAAAAATATATCATCAATATATATCTAGATAGTTTTATATTTCTGCTATACCTATACAAGCATGATGGCTTATAAGTCAACAACTTAGCTCTGTTCATCGACTTTTTATAACAGAGAAAAACATCACTTCCCACAATTCCCTTGTTGAGATTCTTATTAATACAACAAAATGCATGTGGAGGTGACTCTCCTTTGCTAGCAATCACAACACAAATATCAGTTACTACTAATGCGTTACATGGTAAAGTAGGCAAGCCTCTTCGAAACGTAATGAACGTATGTGCAGCTGAATTGTTAACGTTTGCTATCCTGTTTCCAACACTTTCTTTAACGACTTCTGCATCTGGCATTAGCCATTCCTTCCCATCGTACATAACACCTGATAATAAACTGTTTTTATATCACTTTTTTTCCCTAGTTATCTTACCTATATCAACTAAAGGAGGCTTGTCTCTTCCCCGTCTAAAGCATATGTAGCACTCAACACTACGCAAACTGCCATGATTTAAGTCGGCACTTAAACCAGTGGGAGTATGTGTAATTACTTCATAATCTGATGGTGCAGTTTCTTCTAGCGTAGGAAATACAATTCCTATATCTGTGATGGGTGCTTGACTATGGCTACTTTTTAGAAGGCCGGCATCTGATAATGCAAGGTCATCTAGAGGCTCAGGATCGTCTGGTAAGCCAGCAACAACGAAATAATCAGCAACTCTGCGATCCTCCATCGCTTAAAAGTTGAAGGTAAACTTAACCTGTACAGCAGATTTGGTTAGTTTATAGAACCACATAATTTGAAAGGTATATTTAAGTAAGGCACATCTAATGCTGTTTGTAAACTAATACATTGGCACTAACTGGAAAATAAAAAGCATTAAATTGTGAAACGGTAGAAATAGTTTTTTATACCATAGATACATTAGTTCGGACTTCAGATGATTCATCAGGCTTCAATTCATTATCTTAGCTACAACTACCAAATGAATTTTTAGGTAAATATTCAAATACTTCAAAATTCTGTAGTATAATTAATTAAATATAAAAGCTCTGGATTCCTGCGTTCATGCTTCTTTTTTGTTTACCATCTTTGACTTTTCGCTAAATAATGGTTGTCAAATTAGTTACTTTTGTGCAGCTAACTTCCGAGTAAACTTTCATATTTTATTACAATATATGACGACAGATAGCGCCATTCCTTGAAGAAACTTATAGGAAACTGTATAAACAGAAATCTTATTTTAGTTGCTATTTTCAACCGCAGGAATGGGAGAACTCGGCTTTTATTCGAGTTCCTAATAAAGTATGAACAATTATGTTCATCTAGTATGGCTATGGAATATTTCCTAATTTATGAATGCAACTGTGTATACTAAAATGTCAAACTTGAAATTTGATTTTTTCTACGACTAATCTGAAAATAGCAAAAAAAAATCTGGCGCTCTACACGTACCTAGACAACTTGCTTTTAGAGTGATCTTATAATTAGCCAGAAATTTTATTTTTAATTTTTAAGCATTTATCAAAAATATTCAAAGATTAAAAATTCTACAGAAATCGTACAAAATAGAGTGTTAGTTGAAAAGACAAATTTTCTCTAACATTTTAAGCCGAATTCAAAAATTAATAATATACCGGGTGTTCCATTTAAAATAGGAGTTAATAAAACAACAGAAACCCATTTTAGTGGTACTCAACTGGAAAATCACCTATCTTACATTAATAAACATTAAAAATGTAATATAAATGTAGTTTCAACTAAATCGTTAGATCCGTTTTTGAAAAAAACCGACAAAACTGAAAAATCACAAGAGTAAACACCGGTTATGAGATTTTCTTCAAACGCTTGCTGTCGCATCTAGCTAGTACACAAAGCTTAGGCTATACGAATAAGAAGTTTCAACGCCATACCTCTTTTCATTTTTGAGATATTCTATTCACACACACATAGACAGACAGACCAATGAACAAAATAGTATATAATAATAGCATTTATTCCCCCATTATAATACTATACAATGCACTGAAAATAGTATATTTATCTACTCCTACTGTACAATGACCATTAATTATGATTCATAATTCACAGTTTGCAGCCAATCATAAAATTCTATTTTTATTATTCAATAGTTTGCAAGTTGCAACCAATCAGAAAATTCTATTTTCATTATTCAATAGGTTATAGCCAATCACAGAATTCATTCTTATTATTCAATGACTTTTGAAGTTAACAGCTGTCACAAATGTCAAAATTCTGAAATATGAACACAAGTCTCCTATTGCATAGAAGTAGATAAAATATCGTATTATATTCGCGATTATGGCCATTATTCACTCAGATGACTTGCGCCACGCGCCTTCGGCTTGTGGCGCAAATGTCATCTTCGTGAATAATGGCTGTCATAATCGCTCATATAATAACAATTTAATTACACACACATGTATATGTATATATTTTTTTTCAATTTAAATAAATTCACTGTAGCGAAAAGCTACTTCCCTGGGAAACCTTCTACAAAGTTGAAGAAACTTGTGTGTAGAAGGTGTATTTAACTTGTTTTTTTTTAAATTTTAAGATAAATATTAACAAACAGTTTATGTTTTTAAGTTAGCATTACATTTCTTTTTGTTTTTTTTTGTTTTTTTGTAGTGGAAGCAATTGTAGGTACCTACCCTACTATATTCTCAAAAATATTACTATTTAATTTTTACATATTTCTTGCCAACAATGTTTTTGCAAAATCTTCTTGATTTCGAATAAAACAAGCAGATCTTTTTTTGAATAATTTTTGGTGCACGCATTTGATGTCACCAGGAAGTGAGTTGTATAATTTTGGTCCCAAATAGATAAAACTTCGCTGTGTAGCTGTTTTCCTACAGAAAGGTACTTTAAGTATTGAATATTCTGGTTTTCTAACTAAATAATTAGTTTCTACCAGTAAATAGTTTTTATTCGCAATCACATTGTAATGTGTCAATTTCATGACATGACAACAGCTGGGAACTAGATGATTACTTGAAACTAGCCAGGAAATTATTACATACCCCGAAAAATATTACATACCTGAAGAGTGAGGTGTTTCCATGGTAACAAAACATTGAGTGGGTTGTTTTCATGGTAACAAAAATATTAGCTACATCAAGATATCTATTATTCAGAATTCAATTGTAGTTATTTTTAAAATTAGATGATTGCAAATAAAATAGTATACATACCACGGTGGAAAGTTTCATCCCTGTCTCGAGATAAAGTTAACCTCGACGCTAACGCGTCTCGGTAAACTACCTAATCTCTCGACAGTAATGAAATACTTCCCACCTCGGTATGTAATATACTATTACATGTTTTAATCAAATTACATACTTTATAGCAATACATTTCTTGTAAATTCATTAATCTTAATTTTCTAAATAATGGCTTTGACGATGTAATTCTACTACATTTTGAAATCATCCTAACAAAAATTTTTTGGACCGTTATTGATGACTTAATTGTGGATGTGTATATACCACCCCAAGCACATATTCCATATGAAAACAGAGAGTCTGCAATTGCAAAATACACAGATCTCAAAGTTGATGACGAAAGGCACTTTGATAAGTGGTAAAATTTTGCTGAAGCGTAATTTAATTTTTTATATAAAGCGTTTACGTGCAGTTTCCAGGACATCTGGTTATCAAAAATGATACCCAAATATTTTATGTTGTTATTTGATTGCAAAACAGTACAGTCACAATTTTTAGGACAATCTTTCAAGTGATATTTGATAGGATTCGTAAATTCAAAATCATTACGTAAGCTAAAATTGACATATTTCGTTTTTCTGTATTCATAGCCATTTTATTTACACTGAACCAAGCTCTAATTATCTTTAAGTCAAATTCCATGTATTCATAATTTTGCATGGCAGACTTGGCAGAATAAACCAAAGCAGTGTCATCCGCAAATGTGAAAATGTTCCCCCTGAAATTTGCTTGGCATAGATCATTTATATATACTAAGAATAGTATCGGACCTAAGACCGAACCTTGTGGCACACCACTGTCAACTCTCATAAATTCGCTGTATGTGTTCCCTATCTTTACGCACTGTTGTCTTTCTCGTAGATAATTTTTAAACCAAGTTAGTGGCAATCCTCTAATACCAGCATTTTCTAGTTTTTTTATTAGATTTGTGTGACATACAGTATCAAAAGCTTTACATATATCTATGAATAATCCCGTAACTTTGTTTTCCTTATCTAAGTTTTTTAAAATATACGATGAGAAGTTAACTAATGCTAGTTCTGTTCCTCTACCAGGAAGAAAACCATACTGGTTATTAGAAAAGACATTTGATTTAGTTAAACATTTTGTTAACTGACTTGCAATAAGTTTTTCAAATATTTTTGAGAAGATTGATAATAGTGCTATAGGTCTGTAGTTTGTTATGGTAGTTACGCTTCCTCCTTTATGTAATGGAACAATAACAGCAATCTTCACACCATTTATTGATAGATTAAATATGTGGCGTAAAACTGGGACAATTTGACTTCCAATTTCCCTGACCATTCGAGCACTTCATATATCTAATACTTACTATATTGCTAGCGGCTATGAGTGGGAAACTCACCAAGGAAGTGAGACAGACAACCAACTCCAATGTATAATGATGAGCTGTGTGCAAGCGCGGCGGCGTCGTCCGGCCAATGGGGAAGTGGTCAAGTTTAAAATTCGCTTCTAAAGGCGGAGTTCGAATTGTCACGCATGCGTACGAGACGCGTTATACTCTAAGTGAGACTATGTCGGCGCCGTAATGTTTTCTGACGTTTCCAGGCCCTACTAGCAATATATGTGTATTATATATATGGAGCACTTATTCCATCAAATCCCGGTGCTTTATTACACTTAATATTTGAAATAATGTGTTCAATATCAGCTTCTGTCACAGGCAGCAACACAAATGAATTTGGATTATTGTAGTTGCCGAAACATTGTATTTCTTTATCATAATCGATACCACTGCGAATGTTATTAATAATCTCTGTAGAGACATTTACAAAGAATGAATTAAGTTAGTTTGCTATATTTTTATGATCTGCGATTTCTGTGTTGTCTTTTACTAATGTACCTATCAATTTTGTTAGTTTTGTTTATGTTTCCTGTAATTTCATTTACAATATGCGACTGTTTTTTAATATTGTTATGGTTTTCTGACATTTTGTTAGTGTAATACGACTCCTTTACCACTGCAATTAGTTTTGTTAGATAATTTCTATAGTTTTTGTATTTCTCTTTTAGTTTTACATTAAATGGTTCTTTTTCAAGTTTTTTAAACATTTTATCTCTTTTTCTTATAGCTACTATAATTCCATTTGTTATCCAAGGTTTTATTGGTTTTGTTTTTGCATTATACGTTATAGTTTTACTGCATGATTGTATTTTTTGAGTTAATATATTTATGAAATGTGAATATGCCACAGTTACACAATTTTCGTTATAAACTTTTACCCAATCTAACAAATTTAAATTTTTCTTTAATTTACTATAGTCAATTTCAATTCTCGATAAATTTTTATTTTTATTGATACGAGCATCATGAACGTTGCTACCTATGACAAGAGCAGTACCATAATGGTCAGCGACATCACATTTAATTATTGCTGAATTTATTCGAGTTCCGCGGAAGCCACGTACAAATAAATGATCTAAGCAACTGCCGTTCTGACCATTATTACCTGGTCGAGTTATATCTTGTATATCAGGCGCGTAGGAGCGTTTTCTAGACTGCGGGGGCCATTCTCATTTCAATAAAGGCTTCTAACTGAACCCATTAATACGAGCATTAATATTTTCGATTTCCTGATTATCAATTTTTAGTTTCATACTATAATAGTATATTTTAGTCACTGGTTACGTAATAAGTACTATTTTATTTAAAAAAAACTGTACCATAAAAAAATTAATTAAACAATGAATAATGTTTTACAGGATTTTCACATAAGCAAACTTAAATGAGTATACAACTAGTTTTCAAAAAATAAAAAGGGTGTAAATAGCGATTAGAAATATCATAAATGTATATAAAACACAAATACAAAAATAAATGCAATTAAGAAACTATCATTTAGGAACCTGTACCAAAAACAGAAATTCTAGTTGGTAAAGCACCTACGAAATCGTCTAGATCTACATGTTCTACCTCCTCTACAGTGTCCGCCAAAAAGTCGGCATAATATGGGAAACCTTTTTATTTTTTATTTTTTAAAAATATTTCTTACGTCAATGATTTGTGCTTGTCTAAAAACCTATTTAGCCCCTATCATATATACGGAGCGATTTTTATTTATTTAGAAAATGGAATTTTTCGAAATTGTCAAAATCTAAAAACTGCTATTTTTCGGAAATTAAGTAAGATTTCAATGAGATTTTTTTAGAATTTGTTATTTTTAGTTAACTGAACAATCTCAAGGCCAGAAAACACCTAATTTTTTAAACTTTACTCAAAAATTAATTTTTAAATCTTTAAAATATTTTTTCAAAATTTCAGAGGCCAAGAGTTAATATTAAAATTCAATTTTTTTATGTAAAGACTTTCAAGATTTATAATTGGCAAAAATAATATAAAATGTTAACTACTTCTTTGGATTTTTTATTATTTACCAAAAAGTAGAATGTTTGCATAATTTTTACGTTTTTTATGCAAGATGCTTTTTAGGAGAAATATTTCTCAATTCTAATTAATATCTATTTAAATGGTTTCTAGAAACACTAATCTAGCCCTGTTAATGAATTACTGTTACAAAAGTCATGTAAAGGTTCTTTTACAGTTGTCTAAATAAGGAGATTTTTCTTGATTCAATTATATGGTGTAAAAAGTATCCGACAACACTGATTACTTTCTGGAATAGTGAAATTTAATATCGCTCACTCGGCGGCGATAAAAAATAAGACGATTTACAGACGGGGGGGGGGGGGGGGTTCATTACACTTCAACTTCATATATGTTCATGTTAGTGGTTATAAGAAATACGTAAAATTATAAATTATGATAAAACTAGAAAAAGATATTTTCGAGGGGGCCAGGCCCCTCTGAAAATTATTTGAGGGGGCCATTGGCCCCCGTGGCCCCCGCGGCTCCTACGCGCCTGTTGTATATAAGCTTCAAAACTATTTACACACAACAAATCAATATATTCTCTTACCATATCCTCGTTTTTTAGAAGGTCAATGTTCACATCCCCAGACAACACTACATTTTTTTAATTTTTTGTTTCTTGAAAGAATCTCCCAAGTTCATTTGTGAATATAGGCACAGGAATTGCATGTGATCTATATAATCCTAGGAAAGTTACAGTTGTATCATTTCTAGAACACCTAAGAAGTAAAGTCTCTGCTGAAACAAATTTTAAGTACATTTTATCAACTGTTACATCATTCTTAACAAAAAATACAACCCCTCCTGATCTGCCGTCCTCTCTGAAATAAAAAAAACTCTGATAACCCACTATATTACTTCGACATGAAGTGTACGAAGTATTGAAATTCCCTCATATCGAAAACCACTCTGAGTCAAATATCTCTAAAATTTGAGCCAACCGACTAATGAACCCACTATATCAAATCTCCGTCTCGGCGGTGCGGATATTTTGGTGAAGATCCCAGCCCACTAGATCAGTCCCCCGTATTGGGGGGTGCCTAAACGTGCTGTGCGGCGGATGTATGTTCGTATGTGTACACGATTCCGGTCGCCAGGAACCTTCCTGAAGTCTTGGATCGTTTTCATACAATAGGTCCTCCGAAAATGAAGGCAACATCAACTTTTGAGCTATGGTCGTCGGAAAAAAATTTTTTTTTTGTTTTTTGATAAATAACTGGTTCATGGCATTTCATTGTATTAGCGAAACGGAGTGATGCTGAGTATCGAAGTATTCTTGGAAAGCACGGAAGGGCGCTTTTCTTGGGTGGAGGGTACCGTATATTTATAATTTTGTTTTTCGTGTTCATATATCCAAATTTCTGTCAGTAATATAATGTTAGGTTTTGGATCAAGAAAGTTTAAGTAAATCAGAAAATTACCAACATTTTTTCTCAAACTCAAACAAATATGGTAAAACATTTGATTCTGCACATCAGGGAAGATAGCTTTGCGCTGATACGGATCTTCTATAACTAAAGCCTCTTCATGAGGCAAATTTAATTCATTATTATGATGTAGCTCCATAAACAACGTAAGAAATTAAACTAATAAATAGAATATTTTAATTAAAATGAAATCAATAATCGACACAGCAGCCAACAGTCTCCTATTACAGATTAGATTGTATGTTAAGAGTTGAAAGAGCACTTTTAGCTCGAAATATACATACTATTCTTTCGACGACTGAACATATCTATTATTAAGGCGAAAATAATCATATTTCATTTTATTAAAAATATTAATTGACAATACATTTCAAATTACTAGCGTAGTATCTGACATGTGATGCGATTATTTTAACAAATGCTGAAAACGCTCGCTGAACGGCAAACTTGTTTTCTGTTGTCAAATTTACTTTCGATATCAGTTCTCGAAATAGTAATTTTTGTATTAAGTGCGCGAAATTAGTGTTTTTTTATGGCGCGTGAAAATGTCAGTTTGCCAGGCGCGCGGAGTGGCGTAACGCTGGTTGGTCATCCGTGTGCAACGTAATCCGCCGGGCGTGGCCGTATGACGCACATTGGTTGTAATGCTTTAGATCGTGTATCACAGGGGTCCACGTTTTACTAAGCTTAAAGCCATCTTCCCTGTTGATATTATTTGGATGTTTTTCTATTTCTATGGCTTCACGTATCACTCGCGGGAAGTAATGAGGTATTCTAGCAAGTACTCTGACATGCTCAAATTCTAGAGTGTGCCCATTTGTAAATGTATGCTCAGCTACGGCTGATTTTGTGATGCGTTTGTGTTTGCAATCGCCTTTGTGTTCTTGGAGCCTTAGATCAACGGAACGCGGATTACGTTGCACACGGATGACCAACCAGCGTTACGCCACTCTGCGCGCCTGGCACAGAGGACTATAAATAGCTCCACACTGACCTTCGGTTCTTAGTGCGACTTTCACTCTGATGATGCAAGCTGCAAGGTCTTGCGAAACGTTAGTGAATATGGATGCACAAACAGCAAAACGGCCAAATCTGCCTAAGTATCCTCGTTCTCAAGATACTCAAACAACACGAGCCACCAAAGAGCATGGCCATTGCGCGGGTTTTTGCTCGACTTCACAAGGTGCAAGGCACATTAAGCCAGAAAATGCTGGGTGTTTATAATTTTTGACAAATACTTAAAAATTAACCATCAAATTTTTGGCTAATTATAAGATCACTATAAAAAGAAGCTGTATGCGTGTATCACACCAGATTTGTCAACTCATGGAATTGCCATGTTCCGTACAATTTTAGGCAACCTGTATAAGAAACGATGGATAGTAGCGACGAGAGTGATATGAGTTGCACCCCACCTCATATTAAGAAAATAGAAGAAAGTAACATTAGATTTACTTTCCGAAAAATCCAGAAACAGAACGATATGAAAGGGAATATTCTGTGTTTGTAAACTGGTGCAAAGCAAATATAGCTAGATCATCGTATCCAGAAAATGTACTACTGGCATATTTTGCCAAGCTTATGAAGTTGAAGAAATCATCAACAATGTGGTCCATTTACTCTATGCTTAGAACAACGCCTTCACTTTCAAAGTCCAAAAATTAATAATAATAGTAATCATTGTTTGAAACCCTATTATATATTACGCAATTATCTATAACTTTTATCAAAATAATTTTTTTTTGTAAAAAGTAGGTATAGTTTTTGAAAAAAAATGTATAACATCTTTGCAAGCACTAATATGAAGTCCTGTGGTGACCACACCTCATTTTTTATGTAAGGTTGGATAGTAATTATCACACTTGTAATAATTTAATACTATACTTTCAGTTACATACGTATTATTTTGTCAATCGTTGCACTACTTGAATTTGATTTTTTTACGCTAAACAAGTCTTAGGTAGTTAGTTAGGTAAAGTCATATATCTAATACTTACTATATTGCTAGCGGCTATGAGTGGGAAATGAAGTGAGACCGACAACCAACTCTTCAATGTATAATGGTGAGCTGTGTGCAAGCGCGGCGGCGTCGTCCGGCCAATGGGGAAGTGGTCAAGTTTAAAATTCGCTTCTAAAGGCGGAGTTCGAATTCTCACGCATGCGCACGAGACGCGTTATACTCTAAGTGAGACTATGTCGGCGCCGTAATGTTTTCTGACGTTTCCAGGCCCTACTATACTTGGCGCAGCGAACAAATAGAGTGGCTTATGCAACCCAAATAACATATTTCAAAGCTGACTGGAGCTGACTAAAGAATCAGAGATGGCGGTTCTCATAATTAGACTTAATTTCATCTGACATTAAATAATTGTTTGAGGTTATGATGCAAATAGAAACTTCGACCAATTTAAAAAGCATAACATTTGTGCACGTGTAATATGAAGGCATGTGGCCTGAGAGATGTTTATTGATTGACGAAAGATAATAAAAAAAAAATCCTTTTTTATTCAATTTATTACCTTACGGGTTACAAAGCAAAAAAGTACAATGTTCTAAGCACGAAGTCTGCGATGCAACTGAACTAGTGATAAGAATTACGTGGGACATCCGTAAGACAAGATAAACTCATTATCAGCGTTCTCAGATGTGTCGACAGATAATGCGTTTATGCAAGCATGTAATTAATACGTAACACCTCCCGACCGAGATTGGAAAATCATCTATGGAATAGGATTTTTCAATTTTTGCAGTTCTAAAGGAATCTCTTTTGGATTCGATTTATTTATGATGTTGGTCAACTTGTCTAAGAGGCAGTTACGTTTACAATATAATATTATACTAAACATAACAAAAGCAAACAAAAATATAACTACAAGTGTTAAAGAGCTTATTCCGAAATGCGTGGGCAGTACATAGTCATTGTGGACAATTTCTTTAGATAATTGAGTGAATTGATTTTTTATTGACTGAAAATCATTTAAATCGATTTGTTTTAATTCAATGGTAGGTGTTTCTGGAAAGTAATTTTTAAGTGTATACATTGTTATGTTTAAAGAAGGCAGGTTAATATTTCTAATGAATTCATTCTTATAATTATTTGTCGATAAGGTATATTCATGATTGGTTACCTTGCATTCTTTCGGCAATTGTATTAAATAGGTTCCAAAAAGAGGTTGTTTGTAAGGACTATTATTACTGCAACTTACATCGAATATTAATTCTTTAGGAGTGATCAATAACCAGGCATTATTACTTATTTTATGCATTTTAACTGTATTTAACTTAAATCTATAGATTTTACAATCTGTGGTTCCCTTAAAATTAAGAAGGTCAACCGCACATCTTTCGTCTTTTTCTAAATCTTGATCAACGTTTTCACAGAAATAGAGGCCTTGTTTCACTTTTGTGCACATATTATTAATTGTTACACTGAATTTATTATTGAATAGGATGTATGGTTTTGAAGGAATTATCATGTGGAAAGTGTTGTTGTTTGGTATTGGTAAGGGAATCAATTGATAGTAGTCGTAAGTGTCATTAGCACTCAGAGGTATTTCGAGTATGAAGACTAAATTAGTTCCTTTTCTATATGCCTTTACGTCGATTAAATGATCGTATTCACTAAGATCAATCGAAGGTTCATATGGGAGTCTGTATAGTATATGTTGTTTTGAGATAAATTCAAGTTCAGTTCGTAGATCCTTAAGTTCCACGATAGAAGGGTGTAAAATATTTAATTTAGCGAAGGTGATTGCTTCTTCAAGTGTATCCAGAATTTCTAACAGAAGATTCAATAGAGTGGCCAACTGAAGTTGTACCGAATGGAGATTAATTAGTGCATAATTTTCGATATCGTGTAATGCTGTAGTTTTGATGGCTGATTCAATTTGTAGAAGTCGAAATTGAAGAATTTTCTGGTTAGTTTCTAATTTAAATAATGTTTGATTGTACTTGTCGATAGCTTGGGTCATCAATGACGTTTGGCGTATTGTGATCTCTTCTAATTTATGTTGATTCTTTTGAAGGGAATTTAAGGCTTGATCTATTCTTTTTCCGTCTTCAGCATCGAGGTTACCGGTAATAAAGCTGATTAGGCTTCCTAAGCCGTCTATTGCACCTCTTTTGACTTTCCGAACGTGATTGGGAAACAAATGTTCAATTTTCTTTTGAATTTCTATTAATAGACTTTCCAAAACGAGCAGATAATTATGACTTTCTAATTTATATATGGGTCCATGATTTTCCGATTCTAATGGTTTTTTGAGGTAATTTACATTTTCTTTTAGTTTTTCATATTCGATTAATAAAGGTGAACAATCGATAGTCTTAATGAGGGTCCATTGGTCCTTTTTTATTTGTGCTGTACCAAGCCTGTTGAAGTAAAGACCTGGATTGTTTTTGAGGTTCGTGAATCCTGGTTCTGCGGGGTAGCAGATTCTAAAGCAGAGGAATCTGTAACAAAGGGTCGTAAATTGTTGACATGTGCCTGTCTTGTTCCTTTATTATTTTTAAGTGTGCATACATGATGCGGCGTTATAGATATAATTTCGTAGGGTCCGATAAATTTTGGTTTGGCTTTTCCTCTTCGGGAATCGGTTTTTAGTAAAACTTGTTGTCCAACTTGGTAGGAGTGTTTTCTATTTTCTTTTGCATTCAATTTTAAAATGTAATTTTCTTTTAATTGCTGTTGCTGTCTTTTAATTTGTTCATATAAATATTTCATTTTTTCAGTGTGATTAGCGGTGTAGTACCATACTCGTTGTTGTTCGAAATCAGCTGAAAAGGGATCCTGTGACATAGTATGTCCGAAAAGTAATTCGTGGGGTGTCATTTTGGTGCTTGTATGAATAGTGTTATTGTATGCGATTATGGCATATCGCATTAAAGTTTTAGGTTCTTCCTTAGGATGTCGACTTTTCAATAATCGATAGTGCTCTATCAGGGTTGAATGTAGTCTTTCGATGGGACTGTTGGATTCATGATGTCCAGGCGTTGTAATGTGCAAATTAATTTTGTGAAAAGCAAGTAGTTCTTGTATTATTATTCCGTTAAATTCTCCGTCTCCTATAATTTTTATTGGTGTACCATATTGTGATATAAATTTTGTTATTTTCCGAACTATGGTTACGTTGTTTCGATCTTTCAGGTGATATACTTGTGCAAATTTTGAAAGTTTATCGATAATTGTTAAGAACATATTATTGTCGATATAAAATATGTCTATGTGGCATTCCTGCATCGGTTTATCCGGAGTGTCCGTGACATTATAAGGGGCTTTAGTAGGTTGTCTATCATATTTTTGTTTTTTGCATTCTGCACAGTTATTAATGTAGTCTGAGATTGTTTTTTCCATGTTTTTCCAATAGAATTTACGCTTTAACGCTAATAAAGTTGCTTGAATTCCACGGTGATTAGTTTTTCCTTCGTGGTACAGTTTTATTTGTCCATATTGTTCTTCTTTGTCGATAATATGTTTAACTCTATTTAAACATCTAAATAATCTTGGTTTGTTTACACTGAACAATTCGATTGTTAATCGGCATGTAATCTTGTATAATTCATCTTCTGGAAAGAACAGGTAGTACGATGTGTCGGGTTTGCAAAATTCTAAAAATATTTTTCGTAGGGTAGGCAGAGGATTTGTTGTATTTATTTCCACATTCAAAATCTTGTGTCCTTCTTGCATTTTAATTTTTGGGGTCGATGGCTCGTCGTGAACCATATGAAATATTATTTGGTTTTCTTTCGTTTCCAGGGCATCCTCACAAATAGGTATTGTAGGTGTCGATGATTCCTGGGTATGTTGTGTATTTGAATCTGTGTCTTCTGGTTGTTGGATTCTTGTTATAGGTATTAATTCTTCGAGATCGATTGGTGTTGGTATTCTTGCGGGTCGATTTATTACAGGTCGCGGTTCAGGTGTGTTTAAGCGTTCACTGTTTACAATTTCGTCCAGGAGTTGGTCGAGTTCTTCGTCTTCATTTGCTATCATAGAAATATTTGTTGTATGTGTAATGGGATTAATTTGTATGCGAGAGAGGGCGTCAGCATTAGAATTTTTGGTTCCTTTTTTGTAAATAATATCGTAATTATATTCTTCCAGTTTGAGTCTCCAACGTGTTAGTTTAGAATTGGGTTCTTTAAGTGAATTTAACCAAATGAGTGGTCTGTGATCTGTAACAATGGTGAATTTTCTTCCATAAAGATAAGGACGGAAATATTTGGTGGCCCAAATTATAGCGAGTAATTCTTTTTCTATGGTCGAATACCTTTGCTCCGTTTCGTTGAGGGTTCTAGATGCGTATGCTACTGGTAGGTCTTTTCCAGGTGTACCTTGAGATAAAATTGCTCCAAGGGCGACATTGGATGCGTCGGTTGTGAGAATAAATTGCTTATCAAAATCCGGGTATTGAAGTATCGGGTCATTTAGTAGTATGTTTTGTGCACTTTGAAATGATTTTACAAAGTCTGGGGTGTGTTCTACCTTTTTACCTTTCTTTAGACAGTTCGTAAGAGGTTTAGTCATTTTAGCGAAATCTTTTATGAATTTTCGGTAATATCCCAAAAGTCCAAGGAATCCTTTGATTTCTCTCTGGGTTGTTGGGATTGGATAATTTTGTATGGCTTTTATTTTGTCGGGGTTTGGTTTAACTCCTTGTGGTGTTACTATATGTCCAAGATATGCTACTTCTTTACGTAGGAATTCACTTTTGTCTAGCTGAATTTTCAAATTGTTTTCTCTGATTCTATTAAATACGTTACGTAATCTAGTAATGTGTTCTGGAAGTGAGGTAGAAAAAATTATAACGTCGTCTAAGTATACTAAGCATTGGCTATCTGTTAGTCCTTTTAGCACGTTGGTCATAATCCTTTGAAACGTAGCTGGGCTGTTTTTAAGGCCAAAGGGCATGCGTAAAAATTCAAAATGGCCGTCATCTGTAGAAAAGGCAGTCTTTTCTCTGTCTTCCGGGTCAATTTCCACTTGATGGAAGCCTGAAGCTAGGTCTAGGGTGGTAAAATATTGGCTTCGTCCTAGTTTATCTAATATATCGTTGATATTGGGGATAGGAAACTTATCTTCAATTGTCTTTTCATTCAATTTTCGATAATCCACTACTATTCGCCACTTTTGTTGTTTTGATGCATCCAATTTTTTGGGTACAATCCATATGGGTGCATTCCAAGGTGATTCGCTAGGTTTGATAATGTTGTCCTTCAACATTTTGGCCATTTGAGTTTGAACTTCTTTTTTATGAATGTATGGATAACGATAATTTTTCGTAAATACGGGTTCATTGTCAGTTGTTCGAATTTTATGCTTAATTTTATTAGTAAATGATAATGGAATGTCTTTGCAATAAAATATATCTCGGTATTCCTCACATAAATTGGTTATCAATGTTTTCTCTTCGTCATTCATGTGATCTGTTCTTAAATTGTTTAAGTTTTCTCGTAATTTGATTTTTACATCTTTTGTACTAATATGATTTAATTCGATAGTCTTAGGTTCAACTATTGGTTGTAATTGAAGTGGTTTCTTTAAATTAAGTTGAATTGGTTCGTTTCCTGTATTTATAACTGTAGTCAAAAATGCGTTATTCTCAATCTTGACATATGCTTCTGGGATTATTAAATCTGGTCCAAAGTTTCTTTTTTCACATAGTGCTTCTTTTAGTTGGCTGTCGGTGGGTAGTCGAATTATACTTTCTGATCGAGGTGGAATATTTATTTCAAATTTATCCTGTTTCCTTGTAGGTATTTTTTCATCATCTGATGGTTGAATATGGAGTGGCAAAGTACAGTTGCTTGTGATTAGCTGATTAGTAGATAAATCGATTCTTGCGTTCAATTGTTTTAACAAATCGAGTCCAATGAGTCCTTCGTAGTTGTCATTAAAATTGAATAAGTAGATTTTGTGCATTTGATTTGTCTTGAAGGATCTTGGTAATGGTATATTAGCTACTTCATCATGAATTGACGTTGCATGTGCAGTGCTAATTTGGAAAGGTTCGTTGTAAATATATTCGGAGTAATACTTGTGTACGAAAGCGGGATTTAATAATGTTTTCATAGATCCAGTGTCAATCATGAGTTTTGCGTTGAGTTCCGGTAAGTATATGTAGGGTAGTTTGGGTGATGCCGAATTGTTAACGTATATTAGGTCAGGTTGTTGTTCGGGCTGGTCAGGGAAAAATCCTGTTCGGGGTCATTTTCTGATGCTGGAATCCAACTGTTGTCTTCTTCGGATTGTTCATAATAATTATATTCAGCGTCAGGTGCAAGTCCATAAGCGTTATCTTCTTCTTGTACTTCGGTTTCTACAGGTCCTTGATCATGGTAGAAAAGTTCTTCGGAAATGAAGTTCCTAGGTTGATTGGATTGTCGAATATAATATGGCTGTTTAATAGTACGCGATATATCCATAGGAGTAGGCTTCTCGAGAGGTTGGATATTTCGAGGCTTAAATACGTTGGTTCCTGTTGGTTTCTGGTTTCCAAAAACAATTGGTTGCGATGGAAATTGCTTTGCTGGGAATTGTTTTGTAGACGATTGCTGTGGTGGTAAAGCAGGAAGTGTCCTTATTGGTGCTGGAAAATGTTGACGTTGTACTTGGAATTGTGGGTGAACGGGCTGCATCATTGGTCTATACTGCGTTTGAACCATTGGCATTGGTTGACGATGGAAGTAATAATTTTGCTGATTTGGCTGATTTGACTTCTGTGTCACATTTGGTTTGTGATGGGGTTTTGCAATGCTTTGATTTCCTGATTGCAAATGCCATACGTTTTGTTCTTCGTTAATATATTTAAGGGCATTTTCCATAGTGGTTGGTCGTTGACTCCGTATGAATGATCCAAGGGGGTTTCTTAATCCACTTAGAAACGTCTTTAAAGTTAAATTGGTGTACAAGTCTCCTTTAACCTTAATTGTAGCTTCGTCTGTTGTGTTGGTACTTAAATGTGAAAATAGGGCGGCTCTCATTCTTATGCACGAGTTGTAAAAGTCGATTGGGTTTTCGTGATTTCCTTGTCTGAGGTGTAGTAAATCTTGAAGAAGGCTGTCTTCGGATCTTCGGTCGCCAAAATTGTTTTTTAAAATTTCTTTGAGTTCTTTATAACTTCCGATGGTATATCCTGCAGTTACTAATACGGCTTGTCCAGTTAGTTTGCTTTCGATGCCGGATAACAGAAGATGATTGATGTAATCTTCATTATTGGCAGTTGAAAATTGATTGTAGATGAGATCGGCTGCTTTGAAAAATCTTGCAAGTTGAGTGGGATCTCCTCCAAACTCGGGAATGGTCTTTAAATATTCGAAATGGAAAGCTGGTACTGCCATTCTTCTTGTGTTTTGTCGTTCGAGTATATTCTCCTGTACAGCAGCTGTTTGTTGTATCGGCAGGTTTGGTTGCGTGGATGTGTTAGGAATTGCAAATGGATTTATAGCGAGGTTGGCTAGTTGATTGGCCAGGGTTTCCTCAAATTCAGACATGGATTTCTATTTAGCGCATTTATTAATTAATTTATTGTTTCACAAGAGTATACAGGCATAAATTAAGTCAACGGACACCTGTAGTCTCGCTTATGTGAAACGGGAATATCGTTTTAAAATATTAAGCGTTCTCCTTAGTTTTCGCAAGAGTATCTTTAGATCTAAATTCTCCTGAGAATTTTAAGATCACAAGGTAGCACTTGCCAAAATCAGAGCTAAAACTATATTATTATTAAGGTTTAGCAGTAGTTTAAATTTTATTTCACTTTGTTTTAAATGGCAAAACTTAATTCTAAAATTTTATCTTCTTGCTGCAAATTGATTAGCGACTTACATTAGTAGCAGGCAAATTTTCATATTGCTGTTTGGATGCTCCGCTTCGGCGATTCTTGTCCTCTGCGTCGCGGTGCTGTATTGCTCGGCTTCGGCGATTTTTGTCCTCTGCGTCGCGGGGTTGTGTGGCTCAACTTCGGCGATTTTTGTCCTCTGCGTTGCGGGGTTGTGCTGCTCAGCTTCGGCGATGCTTGTCTTCAGCTGGGCTGGTCCACTTGGAAGCGATGTCCAGTCTTCACTTGGAACCGGGTTGGATTTTGTTCGATGGTAGACGAAGTGTTAACACACAAAATTACGCGAATTTGGGGTAATTTTCTACCATCCTACCGACTGCGCCAGAGATGTTTATTGATTGACGAAAGATAATAAAAAAAAATCTTTTTTATTCAATTTATTACCTTACGGGTTACAAAGCAAAAAAGTACAATGTTCTAAGCACGAAGTCTGCGATGCAACTAAACTAGTGATAACAATTACGTGGGACATCCGTAAGACAAGATAAACTCATTATCAGCGTTCTCACATGTGTCGACAGATAATGCGTTTATGCAAGCATGTAATTAATACGTAACAACTGCTAGTATTATATAATTTATCTAGCTTTTTAAATTAAATTTTGATCGTACATAAAATTTTATTTGCAACCAGCGTCTTTGGCTCTTGTCGTGTTTCATGCCGAGGACCAAAAACGTCTGTTTTACGGTTTTGATATATGTATAAATAACTATTGTATCCTATTATGCAGAGTCATGTAGTGCTGTTTCTTGGCTGATATTTACCATAACTTACTACAAATTTTCTGTAATAGTCATATACTATATTAATTTTGTGTATAGAATAATATTAATTTTCAGCAATATTGCTACTGCAATTATTTTGTGGAATAAATGTATAAGCATTGTATAAAATGTTACTTCAGCCATTTTCTATAGTTAAAGTAGGTAATTTTGACAAGTTATAAATGTCAGTGTTTTATTTTGACATTGTTAACTTTTTGTAGCTAAATATTTGGGACACTGTTAAAAATATTCGTAATTAAGGCCTGTTAAGAACAATATTTGGAGTGAATGGGGTGTACAATTACCTATTTTATAAAACGATATTAGTTTGTTGTTATTTAAACAATAACAATGCAAATTACTTCTATAAAAATAAACATGTTTTATTTCCAGAACAGAATCATTTTCATCTTCTTTTGATCCTCACTGCTGCAAAAAGAAGCCAAAAACCAAGCTAGATCCTGAGTTTGACAAGGAAGAATATAGCAGGACTCTTTATGATACATTAGATTTATAAATTTATTGTCGATTGTAAATAAAACATGTACGTACTATCTAAATGTTGTAAAACGAATACTTATCTAACACATAGTAATTTATTTAAAATTATAAAGTAAACTAATATTACATTATGTGTGATATCGATAGCTTTGCAAAAGAAGGTTTACTGGTAGCACCCAGACAGACGGTTTCGCTGGAGATGCTTTTCTTAGGCCTCAACTTCCTACACAGTTGTGCACGTATTATTTCCGTTCTTCGTGCTGAAACTACAGGCTGGTACTGTCCAAGATTGGTTGGTGGTTTTACTCCACCCCATACTACCTTACTCATTTCTTGGGTTTTGTTAGTGCGGGTTTTGTCCAATTGTGATCCCTCGACTATGCAAAAGTCTTGATCAGCTTGGTCATCATCGTTAGGATTAGCCGAAGCACACTTGCAACAAGTACAGCCTGACGAGGGTTCTGATTCTGTAAGCGATGTAATACTCATCGTTGGGCCGTTAAACTAAGAATAACTTCAAATTTAGCGCCAGATTTACGACGTGCTGCTCTCTATGCGCAACCCTTGAAAAGAAATGTGTTTATTTGTAATCCTTTTAAATAACTGTCACCAGCAATAATTTTTAAACGATTTTGCTTACAAGATACTCCAGATTTCAAATGTGAGAGGAAAAGCTAGTCACTTCATATCGTCGTCGTTTGTGGAAAACGTAAGTACATCTTGGATATATCGCAAATCTAGTGATATAATAGGATAATCATAGTTTGTATAGGTTATGTGACGGTTGGTTTTGACAAAGTTTCCTGAATTTAACTGTTTTATTTTCGCGTTTATTTGATGTCGGCTAAAATTGTTTTTTGCAAAACACACTAATACATTTGGTATCTAGGAAATTTCAAATTTCAGTGTCAATTACCTAATAGTGACCTTTTTAATTAGCATTCTGACATTCGATGGAACGTGAAGCAAATGCGAACAAATTTACATTACCAGGAACTGAAGACAAAGACAAGACCCTCTCCTCTCAAGTGCTTGAGTACTACCAAAAATATTCTTTAAGTCGTGAGCTCCCGAAGTATTTCTCTGGCACCCCTCCAACTTTCAAACCTGAAAATTGGTCTGAGTTTTCAGTTAGAAGAGTCGATAACTGGTTTGATCCGTCCAATATAAAACCTGGGGGTATTACAGGGTCTGTGACTGTTGCAGTTAACACTGAGGAAATCGAAGAGGAAAGAATTGAACCTTGCATAGCATCACAGGATAATTTATGTGAATTGCAGCAGAGTGCGAATATTGACAATGTACGAACTGCCTCTCCTGCCAGTAGTGTAACTTCAAATCGTAAATTGGAATGGGATAATGGGGCTGATATAGGGTACAGTAATGTGTCTACACATAAAATTTTGCAGAAGAGTATTTCTTTGCCAGTTTTAACTGATGTCGAGTATGAAAAATTACAGACGAGTTTGTTAAAATTAGATCAAAAATCACAAATAAAACAATTTCGAAGTGAACGCAGTAGCACTTCTGATTTAATTAGTAATTCGCCATTTTGTTCATGTAAAAAACAGTCTTTGTTAATATCGTTTAATCCAGCGTATTCTAGCACTACTTCGGAAAGTGTGAAATCATTAAAAAGAACTTATATTAGCTCTTCTACGTCTCCGGAGAGCATCCAGCAAGAACAACAGTTTTCAAACAATTCTGATTTAAGTAGTGAAACTCAAGAATCGGGAAGTATTCTAAATTTTTTGAGAGGAAAATTTGGTTTGCCTATAGCAGAATCTACACCTTTAATTCGAATTGAACAGCCGAACGAGGTAGGTGATCCTGACACAATAGCCTACTGCGAAACACCAAAGTTACTGAAACCAAAGCAGAGAGAAGTTTTTGAAAATCTAGCTACAAATACCATAGTTTTAGGAGAGAAATTAAGCAATAGTTGTGAGGATCTAAATTCTCCAACGCTCAACAACCCTCCAAAGAGGTGGAGCAGTCAGATTGATTTAAGTATGGTCGACCGTGTTTCACACTATAAGAATATGAAAATATTAAAACTGTGCACATCTAAACCTGTCGTTGTTGAATGTTTCGGTAATTCTGAACCACCAACTGGCGAGAATAAATTTATTCAGACGTCGCTTCCAAGGAACGCATCGATTGCAGTACAAACGGATTTCGATTTCAGCAGCGCTCGATTCAAGCGAGTCAGTCCCAAGCATCAGGACCGGCAAAGTGTAGTATATATTTGCCATTCAGATTCAGGCAAGGACGAAATTACTCGCAGCTTTTCCACGCAAACCAATTCAAACGTTTTATCAAACTGCAATAGCTTTGAGTATTTGTACGGAGCTGATTATGATCAAAACTTTCAAAAAGGGAGCGAAGAGGTTAAGTCCAGTGCACAATATGAAGCTGATGCGGTTAAAAAATTGTTGATGAGCAATTTAAAACGATGCCCTCCTAAGTCTGACTTAGCAACAACAACGCCAGACAGCGAAAAGACAACATCCACATCTAGTAATTTACAGAGCACTTCAAAAGAGACACCTTTGACTGATTCGCGTTCTTCCACAAAAAATGGTTTGCAGAAACACTCTTCCAAGCCGGGTGCTGTAGCAGCTATACATTCTTCTACGCAAAGTACTTCTAAGGACAGCCTTTCAGTTGAGTTACGTTCACCGGCGCAAAGTACTCCTAAAGAAAGCCCTTTAACTGAATTGCTTTCTTCAAAGCAGTCGGGACGCCTCATAACTGACTTGGAAAACAAGTTAATTTTACTTCAAAAATTAGTAAAATCTACCAAATACGATTCCGCGACCAAAAAATATTACTTGCAAAAGATTGTTACAAAAATTGTTGACTCGAAGTACGTAGATGATAGTTCTGGAAGTAACGATACCACTCGGAATAATAAAATTGCAAAAACAAAAAATACTGATGCTACCAACTATCATCCTACAAGTGGATCAAGTGCAGGCAGTTCCAAAAGTAATCATAAGTTTAAAGACGCAAGATTGCAAGATAATATTCCATGGAAGCCTGTGCAGCACACGTTTCACAATCAAAATGCCGTTAATATGTCACCAAAACGGCGGGTTGTGCCGAGAAAATTACAAACTGAAACTTTTACTAATGAGATTTTACCTACGAAACCACAAGAACTGAAAGTAACAGGTACTAATTTTATACCTATTCAAGTTATACGAGGTGGTGATAGGCTGCAACGAAATCCTCTTTTTACGCTCCCAAATAGCGACGTGTTAGTGCCAGAAGATGTTAATAAAATTGGTGATCATGCGAGAGAATCCAGTAATTCAACAGCTAACGAGCTATATGAGGAATTGCGACCAGCGGTTTCACAAATTGCAACTCCTGTCGTATCTTCCTCGTCTGACTTGAAAAAAACAGGTTCAGATGGAGGACTGCGAAGTTGGCGTGAAGACATGACACGCTCTGAGCAACTATTGGAAAAGAAAAATCATAAAGATAAAGATCAGCTAGCTTCTTTTGCCAAGAAAGAGCGCGAGCATCAATTGTATTGGATTAACAATGAAATTACACATTTGAACAAACTTAAAAAGTTATTAGAAAAAAAACGATCTCCAATGGATAAAGACGCTGAGCAAAAGGTCCTAAGTACAATAGTGCAGAAACCGTTTGTCGAAGACATGAAAGGAATTCAAAAATCCACCACTGTTTATGTGCTCACAACGGAAAAGCATTGCAACCGTCGCACTTGTAAAAATCCAAACTGCCACACATGCTCTAGTCACAGGGGATCGAGATCAGGCTCTTGCAATTGTTGCAGGTGTAAAGAAAGTGCCGCCACATATGAATACGCGAGAGATGTGGCCCCCAATTCAAGAAACCACAACATTATTGAAATCGGCAGTGAAAAAGTAGATCTTAAAAGAGCGCGTCTCGTGTCCAACGAGCAGTACACAACAAATAATATTGATCAGCCACGTAAGACTTCAATACGTCGATACACCTTTGAAATACCCATGGAAGATGAGACCACGACTGATGATTACGAATGTGTGCCTCAGTGCGCTGCAGCTTGTTCCAGAGGCAGGGAAAAGTGTCCTGCAAGGTCTAGATCTAGAGGCAGATCCACAAGCCCAACAACCAGTACAAGAACGAGTCCTAGGGGAAGCCCCAGGACAAGTCCTAGGGGTAGTCCAACTCGCTCCCCAAAAGTAATATCTAGGGCGAGTTCTAAAGCTAGTTCAAAAGCAAGTCGACTAAGTCCAAAGGAAAGCCCTAAAGTTAGTCCAAAAGCGAGTCCTACTTCTACAGGAAATGTAAAAACAAGGCGATTAACTCAAGAGCTTGTGATAACGGACGAAATCACTGACAGTAAACCGAAATCTCAGCCCGCAGCATCCTGCACAAGCGCAAATGATTGTTCTTGTAGTAGTTCTACGACCAGCACATCTGAGTCTGATGCAAGCTCAACGACAACACAAGTATTATGTGAGTGCTGTAAACGCGAACCTGTCACTTGTAAGCCTTCGAAACATGAAAGTAAGGAACCTAAAGAAAAATACGTCCTTTGCCATCCTTGCTATAATAAAAATGTAAATTACTATGGAGAAAGAGCCAGCTACCTTTATCCTGGACATATTTGCAAGTGCTACACTGCAATGCAAGCGGAAACGGTGCAGCGCATCCACGAGACCATAAAAGAACTAGATGACCTCGAGAAAGAAGAGGAAGTTTGCAAATGCAATTCTAGAAAACAAGCTGTTTCTGGTTATTGTACACGTTGCAAATGCAAACTGAAGGAAGAGTGTTTCAGTAAGAAAGGGGGATTGGCGTATTATCTAACTTTAGAGTCGGATGACGAAAAGAAAAAACATCGCAAACATAAAAAGAAAAAACGTATTCCAGAAGTTCGGATTAAACTCGAAAGCCCGCGAAAATGCAAAAGCCACCACAAAAGTGGCAATAAACAAAAGTGCAGATGCTGTGAATGCAACAACATCGAACTGGAAGAAGAAGGCAACGACGATGATGTGACAGTTAAATCCAAACATAAAAAGCACAAATCCAAAAGACGTAGTACTATACAAGTAAGTATGTGCATGCCTCTATCTGGATATTTCTAAGTCTAATTTATTTTTGTTGCAGGATTACTTATATGCGAATAAACCAAATTTTGTTGCTGCTGCGGACGAAAGGCGACAGTGTATGATCGATTTAGCATATTTAAGAGGGAAACGCCGCCAAACATATAAACAGCTTTTGGCATTAGCCAATAATTTGCCTGGCTCAACTAACGCTACAAGTAAGTGTCATTGTGTCAGATACTGCATGGTACATTACTGAACACAAATCGCATGTGGAAACATTTTCATGGTGTGTGTAGATGCAGGTCTAATATATTATGTAAAACATATTCTATTTTAGAAAAACGGCCAATTTCTAGTGTACAAAAGCCGCATATATTTGACGCCAAAGAAATGGTTCAAAACACTGCAAAAAATTATAAAAAGTTACCGGAGGTACAACAAAAAATGAAAGATAACCAAGAAAAACGAATCAAAGAGGCTAACAGACTTTTGGCTGATATATTCAATCGGGTATGATGTTTTGTATAATACGAGGGTGTATCAAATATAAACGGGATTTGTTTTCTACAAAATTCTAACTTTATTTAATCAAGCTTAGACAAATACATTATTTTTCTACATAGTCTCCCGTCCTAGCAATACATTTTTCCCATCGGATTGGGAGTTTTTTTATTCCATCATCGTAGAAACTCTTCGGACGTTCTTGTAGCCATTGGAGCACAAATGCTTCCACCGCATCGTTGTCGTCAAAACGTTGGCCTCCAAGCGCTTCTTTGAGGAATCCAAAGAGATGGAAGTCACAAGGGGATAAGTCGGGACTGTATGGCGGATGTTCCAGCGTTTCCCAGCCGAATGCATCCAATTTTTTCCTTGTGGGATTGGCCGTATGAGGTCGCTGCGAAATCTCCAATCGATGTTGCTTGTGATCCCCCGATAACAGATGGGGAGCCCATCTAGCGGACACTTTGCTCATTTCCAAGGCAGCTGTCACGATCTGGTAGACACTCCCGTAACTGATGTTCTGTTCCTCAACTATTTCCGAGACATTTATGCGCCGATTTCCCTCCATGAGATTTCGCACTGCCTCAATGTTGGCTTCGGTCACACTCATTCTTGAGCGGCGGGCATGGCTCTCGTTCTGGACCTGTTCACGCCCACCAGAAAATTCTCTGTGCCACGCAAACACGCGGGGCTTGACAGGATGTTGTCCCCGAACTGTGCCTCCTGTAATCACCGCAAAATTCCAGTTGGATTCACCCCCTCCTTGGCCAAAAACTTGATGATAATACGTTGCTCCACGGAGATATACACGTCTTTCTCGCTCATGGTTTCTTTTCATACTAAAGGGAAGTGGGCGAATCACGGCCTGTTCTCCCACCTCCCAGACGGTACGGGCTATCTCCGCGTCAATTCGTTCAAGGTCACCAACCCCGCGAAAATTTAAAAATAAATCAGTCTTGTTTATATTTGATACACCCTCGTATTTCGGACTTTAATTTTGTTTATTTGATTATGTGTCTATAAGTAATTTATACTAAAACATTATTTAAATTTTTAGAAATTACAAAACCAAGTGCTAAAAGGCAGACTTACGCTTCCTCCAGATGCCAATATTATCAACCTGTATTAGTGTGTAGTGTTATTTTTCATTTTAGTCAAATTAGTGTACAAATCTTATACCGTTATATTTTTGATAAACATGTTCCAGTAAATTTTAATACATTTTTTATTGTAAAGTATGTTGTGTACTTCTTAGTGTAGGACTATTTGTTTTTAAAGCTATTGTGAACGATATGTATTGTATTTTGATATATTTCTATTGAATTTTTGAAATATAATAAATGTTTTTGATATAGCAGCAATATTGATAATAGTTTCAACGTGCAATGTGTTCCAGTTATCATGTATACGTCCCTGTATATGTTAATTTATTATCGAATTGATCTAAAATTTTACACAATCAAATATTACTACTCTTTCTATTTATAGATTAACTGAATACAGAAACGTGGATAATTTTGTAAATATAATGACAAAAGCATTGCAAAATATTGATTACATTAATAATAAAATCAAATTAGTGGTAGCAGAGGACTTCAATATTCACTTTAATAATTATGAAGATAGGAACTTTCACAAAATTTTGCTATCTTATCTTTCAGTCTAGAACAAACTGTTTTTGATGCTACTCAGTTACTTGGAAATAGTCTCGACAACATATTTACAAAAAATAGTAATTATAAAATTTTTAATTTGTGGTGGGGTACATCTAGGGCAGGGGTGGCGAACCTTTATTCATCTACGTGCAATTTTTTCTAAAGAAATGTTTAATGAGGCCATGACGTTCCATCAAACAATCTTGACTGAGTGATTGATGGGAGCAAAAAAATAAAACTAAATACTATCAACTTAAAACTCTCTATTTGCAACCAAAAATATACATTTTGTACAGCAATAGTTACGTTATGTTTATTTAAATAAAAAAAAATGGTGCCACTTCTGCTGTTGTAAATTAGATGCTAAATAACTTATATTAGCTTCATACTTCGTTACTTTTAGCAGAATGCAAGCTGAACTGGAGTCATCTGACAAACGGCTTCTAAGCGAGTTTTTAATGTTATTCATTTCTGAAAATAATTCTAGTTTATGGAGATAAATTATGTCAATAAAATTTTGAAAATATGTGTTATATTATTAATGCATGATTTTCACTATTGGAATAATAAAAAATCAATAAGTTGTAACATGTTTAATATTTTAAAACTTTTAAAAATTATAAGACGTTTTGCAACTTATGGTTGCATCATCAGTTGTTATTAAAAATATATAGTTTAAAAATTGGGTTTACATTTATAACGATATTATATAGTTGAAATTTGACATTGTGTTGAATTAATTACGACCTTTTTCTAATTATGAACTTTTCATTGTTTTTATGTTTAAATTGAAAAATTTTATATGGGTAACATGTTGATTAATTTAATTTATTTTGGATGACATTGCGATCAAGCAGACAGTACTGATATAATTCAATAACGTGTAGGTATTGGGAGAATTTCGTAACAGTGTACAGAGTGAACACCTAAGTGATTTAGCACATGTGTTGTACTGTGAATATTGCCAACAGAACATTTAGTTACCTTAAAATAGAAAAATTAATAGTGAACCGTAATAAGCAACTTGATCAAAAGATAAAAGTTTAAATTTTCTAAAATATTAATGAGATCTTTGTAATTTTGAAAGATAAATCTTTTGGACATGGTTGAAAATATTTAAGATTATTATCATATCTGATTTCCAGTGGCTAAAAGTTACAAGTTTTAGGCATGGTATACATTACAAATCTTTGGCAAATACTTTTATTAAATTTCAGGATGACTATGCATTCGTTAGTAAAATTGCGAATGTGATGTATAGAAGATATACGATTTTGAAATATCTTATTTTTAAATGCATATACGGGTGTTTCATAACGTACGGAGGAGACTGAAAGGGTAGCTAAATAAAGTTATTTTCTTAATATATTTCTGATCAAAACCCAATAACATAAAAATAATAGTAGTTTAAAGTTCTTCTAAATTAATGCCCACTTATTGAATAGTGCTGGTTTTAATGAAGAATAATTAGAAAGATTGTTATTGCATTTTTGTTTCCGTAGAAACATTTCTTACAACACCTGATAATTTGCTGTTAAGGTAGTTTAATTTTAAATGATAAAACCTTACATGGTACAGCATACATCCAAAGGAACAACTGCGAGGAGCTCTGGTAGGACTTCTTGTAAAAACTGCAAATAAGAATGCAGTTAAGGAGTGCTGGTAATTTGTAAGGCCCTCTTGTGTGGTGTTGTTCAAAATACCAAAATACCGGATCACAGATTCAAATTAAAACACTGCTGAAAGTTACTCTGGCGAATCGCGTACTGATGTTCATCAGTCCATATGTGAGAATTGTGGATGTTGATGACACCATTCCTAGTAAAACAGCATTGATCCGTCACGAGTATGTGCATTGGAAATTCTGCTTCTGTATTAGTGCGATTTAGCAGCCATTCGCAAAACTGCTGCCAGCAGATAATCCGTACGAGTCAGTCCTTGTACCTTTCGCAGATGATAGGGATACAAATCATTGCTGCTCAATGTGCACCAAACAAAGGATAAAAAAACTCCAACTTGGTGGGAAATTTGGCGTGTACTTGCAGTTGGACCAGTATCAATTATTTCTAAAAGTTCTTCCTCCACATTCATCCCATGTTAATTTGGTCTGCCACTACCATGACCTTTCTTAGGTTGTAAATTTCCAATCACCCCTCCTGCGTTGGACTACTCGAAGAACAGATTTTTGGAAGGCGTTTGACGATCTAGAAATCTTTCCGAATACATACTGTAATGACGCCCAACCTATTAAAAGGCACTAGTAAATTAAAATAATAATTAATCAGGGTAAATCACCACAATTAATAAATTAAATGGTTTTAATATTTGAATTTTATGTCAACTCAGGGCTAATGAAAAGATGTAATAATTATTATCTCAATAAATGTTTTATTGCTCTCTGTCTTATATTTATTTAATACTAGCCGTTACCCGCGACTTCGTTCGCGCGAGGTTCGTTATTTGTGTATTAAATAATGACTAATTATTTTCTGTCATCCCATCCTATCCCTGTCCCCGTCCCTTTCTCCGTACCGTCCCCTCTCCTTCCATCACATCCCTTTCCGTGCCGTCCCGCCCCGTCCTGTCCCGTTCCGACCCTTCCCGTCCCGTCCAGGTCCGTCCCGTCCCGTCCCCTCCCCTTCCATCCCATCCCGTCCCCTCCCCTTCCATCCCGTCTCCTTCCCTTCCATCCTATCCCGTCCCCTTCCCTTCCATCCCATCCCTTTCCGTAGCGTCTCGTCCCTTCCCGTCCCGTCCAGTCTCATCCAATCCCATCCCGTCCCGTCCCGTCACGTCTCCCCTTTCATCCCATCCCATCCCTTCCTTTTCCGTCCCGTCTCGTCTCGTCCCGTCCCTTCTAGTCCAGTCCAGTCCAGCCCAGTCCCGTTTCGTCCAGTCCCGTCCTGTCTCTTCCCTTATGTCATGTCCACTGTCTTGGACTTAAAAATAAACGCCATTTTCGCAATCATCGTCCCAAAAAACCTCAATAACCACACTCATATCGTATTTTAGGCTTATTTACCCCATTTCACCCCCTCAGGGGTTGATTTTCGGAAAATCACGAAATACGTGTTTGCTTATTTGTTTTTAGGAGTACTCCTACGAAGTTTCAAGTCGAAATGTCTATTTAATATTATTTCTCCATACAAAATTGGAACCCTCATTTTACCCCTTTAGGGGTTGAATTTCGAAATTCGTTATTTCTTATATACATCATAAAGGGAACCTCTGTGCAAAATTTCAGCTTTCTAGGTGCAGGGGTTTGGGCTGGGCGTTGATGAGCTAGTGAGTGAATCAGGACTTTCAGTTATATATATCGAGAGATCCAAAAAAAACTGTTCCTCAGCGGGCTGTGGAAATTCAACGTATGAATAATATGTTGGTGACACTGTACGTCAATGTCAAATTCGAGGTTATCAGGTTAGGTTTTCCGTCAGTTTTGACACAAAATGACGCAAATCCTAACCTGCTAACCTCAAATTTGACATTGACGTACAGTGTCACCAACATATTATTCATACGTTGAATTTCCACAGCCCGCTGAGGAACAGTTTTTTTTTATCTCTCGATATATAGATTAAATAGGGCTTAGCTCTGGTAAAGCATGAAATAAAAAATATAACTTATCTCAGGGGAGTAGGATCATTAACTTTGTATTATAATTGCTCTGTTGTATGATATATTAACCAGTATGGCAGAAGCGTGACTTTGTATTTGACACTGACAGGTCTACAACCTCAAAATTTACTGTACAACGTGATTCGCTCGTCCGCGAAATTCAGCGTAAATTGAATTAAGAAAAACACTGAAAAAGGCAAGACCACATCAGGTAAATGCTGCTAAATATGTGGCGTGGCTTCTGGCTAAGCTGTTTTGTTTCAGATGACGTAGGTGACGTCAAAACATGCATTTGTATAATTTCCGGAAAAATCGGCTTCAAACCGCAAAATCACGTTCAACTCCTCGGAAAACGTCGAAACTTGAAGCACCCTAAATACGGGGCTGCTCCACCTGCTTCAGGTGAAATTTATCTTTTGAAGTGGTGCTCCGTTGCTCTCTCGCAGAATGAAGAGACGCCACGGGTATTACATGCTTGGTGACGACTTCCACCTCCAAATTTCTCCACCCAGGCACTCCTGAAGACCTTCTGCAAACGTAGCACACCCAATTCTTGCTTGCCGATGTCTCGGATCAGTCAAAAGGGACTCCGAAGTTGGTCGCACTAGGACGAAATCTTGCTGGGCTGTTTGCACTTTATTGGATACTGTTATGATTTGGAAAATTAGCCAAAAAAATACGCACTACACACTGCTAACTATAATTAAACACAATTTTGGCTCAACAAATAACTTTATTAATAATTATATAAAAACTGGGAGTTCAACTGACACATAGGCTAAATGTTAGACGCTTCTATTTGATCTCTCTTTTGTTGAAAAATAATTGACATTCTTGTTTCCAAGCGATAACGATCTACATTTGTTTATAAGAAATAAGGTTTGGTTTACATGTTTACTTATGTGGTATAGTTTTGAGGGAATGTTCTTGCTTAACTACTAAAATGTCTTTTTCTTTGGAATTGTTTACGTAGCACTTTGCTTTTAATTCACTTGGTTTTAATTGCACTTATTCACATGAGTTTATTTAGCACTGTACTACTGTCTGTCTTCCGATAGGTTGCTTTATTGCTCTGTGCACTTTTTACTTCCTCGTACTGCTTTGCTTCGCCTTTTTGTTACCTTGCCGTTTGTGGCTTATAAACCTTTAATACTAATAACGCTCATACAATTTATGTACTTCACAAAACATCTTGTATTATTTTAAAATTCGTATCAATGTTTGACGTTATTCAACTCAACCCTGTCAGCTGCATTTGCCATTCCGAACATTAATTATGACTGAAACTCTGAACGTAGCCCTTCTGATTTTTATCTTATCTCATGCCAAACTTTTTTACTCTAAATATGATTGTTACTGCTCATATTAAGTGCATTTATTATTGTAAAATACCGACGTTCTTGCAATAAATAAAATATTCAATTCTGTTCTCATTTTTGAACTTACTCGTCCTTGTGTTAACTAGGCAATCAGAATTGCTGTGGGCAGTAAACCATTATAATAGGTCTTGCACGTGCAGCATTTTCTTCAGCAGCTCCAACATAATAATCATATCGTTACTGTAGTTAGCCATGTAAGTCGAATTAAACACTTTTAATAGCTGATGTATCTTAATTTTGGCGTTTAAATGAATTAACACTCGAACAAATTTCTACTGCTACTCGTTTATTAGTTATTATTAAATAGTCAACGGTTCTCCATCAGTGAACACCAATTTTGAAACGTTTAAAAGAAACATTCAAATAGCCGTAATCTTTGTTAATTATTTTGTATTAATTTTTTTAACTCAACATTGTTTAGTGAACTCTCAAATATTCCCTGCTTGAACTTAAAACGTAAATTACTACTTCAGTTTGTAAAGAATGCTCGTTAATTTATTAAACTTTAACTTGCTGTAACTTTCTTGGTGTTGGGTTTTGGTCAGAAGTTTATTAAGAAAATAACTTTATTTCGGTCTCCTCTAGCTACAATTTAATTCTCCTCGGAAATACTCTGTATACATAAACTGTGAAAATATAGTGATAATCCACATGGTTACTCCATTTCAGATTTTTATCAATGATTATACTCAAGTGTTTAACCTCATACACTTATCTGCATGGACACTCGTATAGGTATTTATCACGCACGAAGCAAAGGTTATTCACCACGTCTTTACACTTTAAAGCGATTGAATATTATATATACACAAGCGTGTGTAGAGCTGTCTAGACAAGCAAATTGTCTGTCGCAAGAATTTCTGCAAACCTTCAAAATTGGTAGTGGTATTTAGACTGCCGGCAGTATTGTCAGACAGCAACTCGTGCGAGTTTTCTTGCAATGCAAATGCCCCTTTATGTGTCAGATTTTGCAGCATGTTGTGATTTCTTATTTCTTGAGTGGTGTTACTGATACGATCGATAAGTTGATCTTGGGTTTAAATTTCATATAGGGGAGATCAGTCTGTGTTGGCACCCCTAACAAAAAGTGGCTCTAATATCGTTAATAAAATAGATAAAAGACTTCTTTTATGATGAAAAAAATAGTGAGGCTGTACTCTTTGAGATCGCAAAAAGTTTTGACAAAGAAAGCAAAACTGAGAATTTGACAGACAAATTAAGAAAAAGTACAAAGTATGCCATCATACCCGACTATTCGGGTATGATGGCATATGACCTCCAAGTTGAATATTTTAAAATATATAAAGCATAGAATGTAAAGTAACTCTAAAACTGTATTCTGTAATAAATAAAAACGTTTACATACATAATTCACAATTAAATATTTTAATTTTTCTATCTACACCTGCACATTCTGTATGGCACCAACTGCTACAGGTCTGACAACGAATCCAGGTTTCTCCCTTTTGAGAAATGGAATATAATTCATTACAGTACAGACATGCTGCATCTGATTCATGGTCACTTTCATATATTTCAACTTCTTCCGCTTCTTCGCTTTCATCAATTATTTTCGTCACAGTTTCATTCTTCTTTCTAATCGACTTTCGTCTTTCTTTCTCTTTCTTTTCTGTCTCTGCAAGTTGTGCTGCTGCAATAGCTGGTGAGCTGTTTAAAACACCTGTTGCACCTCTTCTTCAAACTCCTTGCTAAATGTAGGACGTTTCCCTCCCAAAAAACCTTTACTGGAAGCTGTAGCATAACGATTTTTTTCATGAAATCTTCTTCGTAATGTACTTTCAGGCACATTGTAAGTTTTTGCAGCAAGTTTCCAATCCATCCGTTTTGTTTCTTATTTCTTCCAATGCCGATTTCATGTCATCTTCTCTCCAACACTGCCTTTTTTTATTTATGGAATTATCCATTTCTAAAATAAAAATATACTGAATTGTTGCAATTGGATATGATGGCACCCTATGCCAACATATCCGGACGTTTAAGGTGCCATAATTGCCTGATAAGCAAAGAAGCAAACATAATTGTTTTACACTAGCAAATTCTAACCTTACATGTTTCGAACTTTGATAGCACGTGCACAAGACATGCTTCTTAATGTGTAAATTAATACAACAAAATTCTTTAATAAATGAAATTGTTACAACATAATTACGTACCTACTAATGATAAATTACCACCCACAAATTTCTTATAACTTGATTATTTAAGGCGCTTTCCTTTCATCCATAGGAGCAGCTCGGAGCGGCTCAAAACTCTCGCGCACCTCGTTCCTTTCACAAGGGCGTTTAACCTCGGAGTCGCTCTGGGCTTATTTCCCCTTTCCTCTCAAGGACCAGCTCGTTGGTCGGGGCGCGAAGCCACAGCAATTTTTAAAAGGCGCGAAGGCGAAATCATTTGAGGTTAGGTGCAACTTATCCCTGATTTTAGGTGCTGTGCTAAATTTTTTGAAGAAAAAATGTCATCATTGAAATAAAGCCTCATCTTTGCGCATGAAAAGAACTTTTAGCTATAGGAATGTTAATTTTTTGTAATTGTTAGGATTTTGAATTTGTCAAATTTTATATAACTAAGTTATTAATTAAACATTTTATTAAACGCTTACCATTCCTACATCTAAATTTGTTTCATTTTCTAAAGCAGTTGCTATTAGGAAAACAAAGACTGATAGAAGAAGACAATTCACTTGTGATATTGTAGTAAAATAGTGGGTGCATAGATTTAACTTTTCAGTATACTATAAGTTCTTAAAGTGTTGGAATATTTTTGGTTATAATAAAAAATGAAAATGAATTTCAGCGAGTTTTTGTTACTGTTCAGCACCAAACAAAAATTTCTCAAAATAACGTTTTAAGGTTATGTGACTGTTTAAAACTTTTGGCGCGCGCTAGATGTGCGCTATGCCGCTAAATCGCGTTCCATTCACGAGCAGCACCGAGCGACTCGGGCTTCTAGCCGTCGGGGTTTGATGCACGCGAAAGGAAAGCAGCTTTAGATACTCTTGCTTGCCACGGCGTTGTCGTCTTGTACAATGACTTTTGGCGCATTTGTGCAATGCACCACAACGTTGCCAGATCGCATTATGGTTGCATTCAACAGTTATTAGTAGGGTGCCATCATACCCAGTATGCCAACACAGACTGATCTCCCCTAAACACTTTATTAAAGTACCTCATAAGAAGAAATCTAAACAGTTTAAATCCAAACTTCTTGCGGACCATGGAATCAGATCGCTTTGGCCTATCCATGGTACAAGGAAGTGTTAACCATTCCCTTGCTTGAACTCTCCAATGGGCAGCAGCCTCATCCAGCTGAAACCACATATGTCTTCTAACAGTTAATGGCACGTCTTCCAGTAAGTCTGGTAAAGCATTTAAGAAGTCAAAAAAATTTACACCATCTAACGACCAGCCTAAGTATGTAGTTCTATGAATCTATCTTTAATAATGCCAACCCATACTGTAAACCTAATGAATGATTTGATGAAGAACATGAACATTTTTGTCTGTCCAATGGTGCTTATTATGGATACTAAACATCTGAATTTTAGTTCATCTGTTCATAAATGTTTTCTATGAAAGCTGGGTTGGCTTCATGTATAAAGCACTATTTGTAGTAGGAAATCTGGAAACAATTTATGGACACGCTTAAAATGATAGTGATGTACTGTTTTTCATTAACATTTACTATACTGCAGTATGACTGATACCATTTTCGAGCAGCAGAACGGGTACTTAGTTCAGGTTCAGCTTCAAATTCATTTAATATATCCTTTTTTGTTTCGGGTACTAACGCATGACATATAGACGGTCTCTATTGATTCTTGCTGAAGGTGCAAGTCTCTCAGATTTCTTCAGTCATTTAACCTTCGAATAACATTAGCATCTGGTGTTTGGATAACAGCGAGTATACAAATAGCAGCCTGCATACTTAGGGAAAGTGTACGCCATGATTTTAAGAGAAAGACATCCTTTATCTAATAGACGTGTCTGTCCGGGACGCTGTTTTGTCTGTCTGGGACGCTGTTTCAGCAGCCAAACCGTAAGAGATAGAGAAAAAAGTTATTAAAGTTATATGTTTGGAATGGTCATGTCAGGTCAGCAACCGAATTTCAGTCTCTAACACTAATTATTATCTTAATTATATCCTAATCCTAACTTTTTAGGTTAGATTCTAGGCAAATTCTATCAAGGCGAATGCGACTGGTAGTTTGCTACCAACAATGACGTCATATACGTACGTGTGGTGAATACGCGTTCTATTTGCAAAACGGTCTTTTTTGTTTTATTGAATGAGACATATGTGTCACTGGACTGCTAGTATAATTATTAATAGTTCTAAATCTGCAAAGCTAGAAACACAAAACTGAAGAAAATATGCAAGGAGAAAATTAATAACTAACAAAAATTGTAACACGAAATAAACTTAACTAGTGAACCCGTTGCAAAATATTTTGCAAGTTACAAAACTTATTTGTAATGTATGGGAGGATTCATTAGGTAAAATTTAAATTTTTAAGTTTTCAAAACTACTCACACGTGATATTGCTACATATACTTACTTGACCATGGCTAAATAGTGGGGTTGTGGCAAATACGATATATTCCCACTTTATTCCTAGTTTGTCCTTGTGATTTATAAATTGGTAGCGCAAATGATAGGTGCATAGAAAAATTTCTTTTCCGAAGACAAAAAGGTAGTGGAATTTTAGAATGTGTTAATCCATACACGGTAATAATATTCTTCTGCCTGTGGCTTGTCCATTTAATATCAAATCTAAGTAGTTCTCAAATAAATGGCATACCATTAATCTTATCTCATCTATTAAACCCGTAAACACATTTAAAATTTTCAAGGGAATATATATTGATCCTATTTTTAGTTTTGAGCAATGTGGATCTATTCCACTGAAATTTAAGGAATCTAGAAATTCCATAGAAAATTATAAAACGTCAGTATGTGATACGATTATTGTATTCACACTCAAATATTGTTTTTCATATTCAGGCAAGAGAGATATAATTTTGATGTTGATTTCATAGCAGTGTCTGTTTTTTAGGGCTAAAATTGAGAATTTTGAGGGCCGCTGGGCGCAAAGCTAGAAAATAGTTTAAATAAGCAACATGCGCTTCACGTCAGAGCGCAGGCTTTTTTTTACACAAACAAATTCGAGCAAGTACATTGGTTCAAAATCAGCAGAACACCGCGGGGCGACTTCGAAAGCTTATTTGTTCCACTACTACGGGGCCGCAAACTACGTATCTTGCACGCTACAATATTTTGGTTTTTCTCTAAAAGTTATGCAGTTATTTGCAATTTAGGACTTTTGTGCTAATGCTATTAGCTATCAAGTTTTATATATTTTATTTTTAAAATCTAAAAATCACTCCAGTTTCTAATGCAGCATTGCAACAGCTTCCAAAATTATAAGTAGCGCAGATTTTGCATTGTTGAAGACTAAATTATAAGTAAACTAATTACGGAAATGGTGGAATTTCTATTTGTCAACCATAGTCAAACGAATTACAAAGTTTGGCCATTAATAACTCCATAATTAAAGGGTTAACACTGAACTGGTTTTCACCATGGAATCAAGTGATGTAATTATTATGCACTATTTTTAATATACCTTGTATACGTCACTAGCTACAATGATCGAAGAAAACATATACAGTTATTTATTTGGCTAATGGCACAACATACATAATATAAAACAGTATATATAGAGGTGGTATAACATGTAAAAGAAAAAAAAACACCTATGAACGTATATGAACATAAAATTAGGTCAAATTGGCATACAAATTCAGTTTCACGTTTAACAGCTCCAGATCTACAGGGTGTCCTAAAAGGTTTTTACCATTTCTAGGTTATATTTCTTGAGAACTGTTAGGAGTGGGAGGATCCGACCGGTTGCAATCGGCAGCGCGCCTCTTGTAATTTCAATAGCCATGGAGCAATACACGGGATCGCAGCCCGCTTTTTGTGTAAAAACATTTTATGAGAACAACCATTCCAACCAAGTTCGTCACTTTTACCGTGCACATTTTAATTTACACGACATTAATCAAGCTCCAACACGTCCTTTAATCAAGGACTAGGTTAGAAAATTTGAAGCAGAAGGCACAACACTGAATAACAGGTATATTGGTCGGCCCAGAGTTGGCAGAAGTGCGTAAAATATGGAGCGTATTCGAACAGCAGTGAGGCGAACGCCACAACGTTCAATAAGAAAACAAGCTGCTGCATTAAATTTATCGAAAACGATTGTTCATATGATCTTAATCAAAGGTCTACGTCCAAATTCCTGCATATTTGCATCAACTGAATCAAAGAATTCGCGATGAAATTCCAGCAATTCCGCAAGAACTCTGTGGCCACGTGTTTGCCAATTTCAGAGGTTGTTTGGAGGAGACGGTGCGCACGAGAGGGCAGCACCTACCCGGCATAATTTTTCACAAATAAATTTCCACAGTTTGTAATTAATAAAAATGTTTAATAAACCTAACACTTAATGAGTTATGATGTTTTTAAATGGTAAAAACCTTTTAGGACACCCTGTAGTTGTTGAAGCCATTGGATCGCTTCTGGTGTGGCTTCAAGGAGGTTGTTACTGGTACCAGGAAATACTCTCGTTGGACATACGTAGGTGATATGTTTTATTGTTTGGCTGTCCGTACCGCAGTCACATTCAGCTCTCTGGCGTATGCCCCATTTGTGTAACGCTGCTCTGCATCTGCCATGCCCAATATGCACCCTATTCAGATTGACCCAGTATTTACGTGGCAGGTTGAACCTTCTGGGCAGTTTTTGGGAGTCGAGGAGGGAATGCCATGTTGGGCTGGATTGGTTCTGCCACTCTTCTATCCACTCATTACTACCATTGAAACCCTGCTCAATAAGCTGTTTTCACCGGGGGTTTTCTGGACCTAAGCCTGCCAAATGTAATTAGATCTTGGTGAATGGGAAGAGATACAGAAGATATAATGATAGGAAACCAAAAACTGGAATGGATGAATAATTATATATATCTGGGACAACTAATCAAACCTGACAAAAATAATCAAACAGCGGAAGTAGATAGAAGGAAACGTTTGGAGTGGGCAGCGTTCGGAAGACTAAATGGAATTTTGAGAAACAAAAACATTCCACAATACTTAAAGACCGAAGTATTCGATACTTGCGTGCTGCTAGTATTGACATATGGCACACAGGTAATGGTGTTTACAAAAAAAAACATTGACAGACTAGCGAAAACACAATGTGCTATGTTAGGAATAACATTATGGCATCGAAAACCAAATGAACATATAAGGAACATCATCAAAGTACAAGATATCATACAGAAAATAGCACGACAAAAATGGAAATGGGCAGGCCATAATGAGAGGTACACAGACAAAAGATGGAATAGTGTTATTCACAAATGGAGGCCATGGACAAGAACAAGAAAGCGAGGACGACCACAGATGCGATGGGGAGACGATTTAAAGAGAACTGCGGGATTCAACTGGACGCAACGAGCAAAGAACAGAGAAACATGGAGAAATTTAGAGGAGGCTTACGTCCAATATTGGACAAATGAGCAATGATGATGATGTTGAATGGGAAGAGCTGGTTTTGCAAAGATTTTCTTGAATTCCCGGACGATATATATACAGTGATCGCCAAAAAGTTGGCATCAAATAGGAAAAATTGTTATTTAGAGTTGTTTGAAAAATCAAGACCCTGGCGATTGGAGGTGGTTGAAAAAAAGTTGTCACGTGATATCCGTTATTTGTCAAATTTGCATTTTCAGAAAATAATTGGGAAATAGTTATTTTCATAACAAACATCGAAAGTAGCAAATATCGTGTGAGTGTTGATTAGACAAACGAGGGTGTAGCGTAGTGAAGCCCGAGTGGATCTAAAACACGAGCACAGATATTTGCACTTTTAAGCGAGTTGTGAACACTATTTTTTAGATGACCACACAAAGTAAATTCTATTTTTAAGATCTGTTTTTATTTATTTCGTTTACAAAATTGATTGTTATATTATTATTGGTAAGTACAATTATAAAAAATGAAAGGTTGTTGGGAAGCTTGAAGAGTTTGTTCACTTTTTACTTCCCTCGTCTGAAAGACGAAGGAAGTATTGTAATCACGAAAAAATCACCTTCCAAGATTTCTTCAGATTTTCACGTTTCAGGGTCCTTAAATGACGAAAATCAGGTTTTCTCAATTCCGTCAGTCTGTCTGTTGGCGGTATAAATAAAAAACTATTTGTCGGAGGAAGACGATATTTTGGATACACATTATATATATACCTGGAGTGAAACCGGTAAAATTTCAGACAACTATACACCGGGTGAGCACCTTAAAAAAATATAATGTTGTTAATTTTTTATTTAACTTCGTAATAGATAGAAGTAATAATTTGTACATAGTGCAGGCCTTATTTTTACCAAAAATGGAACCCAATAGATACAGAATACATTTTTTACAATACAAAAATGAGGCACAAATTAGCGAGTTACTTAATATAGCTGCAAAGCAAGAATACGACAAGTTGATGCTTCGTGGCGCATGTAGAAATTGTACGTTTCCTTAAAATCACAGAAAACGTTGGGGCTGCACACGCGGTTCGCCTGCCGTTCAAATTCGACCACCGGTAACTTTTTTTTTATTTGAAAATTTATTTAATTTATTAGAAACGTGAAGATATTTTTACTCCTAACTTATTTTGATTTTTAGGCCGGGAGCCGCATAATGCGCAAATATTAAGCGAGGCCGTCAGGCTGAAAATAGAAGAATTTATGCATACATCGCATATACAAGCTTAGTTTTGAATATTTCTGGATGATTCTTAAACTAGTGGAAAGCTTATTCTTTCTACATTCAGATGATATGAAATTACTCTCAAAATTACTTTTAACAACTGCTACAGAAATTGTTTAAATAAAGCATACGGGGAATTTGCGGGATAAACTTTAGCATTGACGTATTTTGGAAACGATTACAGATAAGTGTATACATCCAGCGTATGAAATGTGTCAGAAAGAATAAAAGAATTGGCAGTGAAAGAATTATCTGCATTGGTTTATTGATGTAAAAAATATAATTAATTTTCCATTGTCTGATTTAGGTAGTTGAAACTCACCTCGCACACGAAACTTAAACCATGCCCTGCGTGAAGGTTAAGCCTGCTGAAACAGAACGATATCAACATCTCCGTAGCGTTATTAGAAATTGGTGAATGCGCTTTGTTCGCAGTCGCAAGCGCCGCGGTTCAAATCCCTCTAGTACCGGATTTTTTTTATTTGAAAATTTATTTAATTTATTATAGTCCAAGAGCCAGCAACGGGTTTGCTTACAGTATTTTTAACAAGCGTGTAACTGTTATGGAAGGTCCCTTTGAATATACTGAGAAGGAAACCCGAAGTCTGGCAAGCCTGTGGTGGTGGTTTTGGCCCCCTTGCGTCCTCGAAGGATGAAAAAAAATAATAAAAAAGTATAATAACAAGTCTGGCTCTTTGCTATGTTTGACACAATTTTTTGGCTTCGCCTAATTGTTTCGCCAGTTATCCAATTATTTCAGGCTTAACCTGCATATTTTTATTTGAATTATAAATCCTTTGCATTTCAAATTCTTAAATTTTCCAAACCAGCGCATTTTGTACCTAGATCGAGTTCTTTATTTCGCGCGATGAACTCTCGACCCGCACTATCTCTTATTAGAGTGCGAGCCTTCCTTTGGGAACGAATTTTTCGTCCGAGCACTTGCTGTTCTCGCCTCGGCCCGCCGTGTTTGGCGTGGCTGAGGTGTGATTTTAATTAAGTCAAATTACGTGCGCTCAACCGATTTCTATGAGCTTTGTGTTCCTAAGGGCTGATTATGATCAGGTACGATGGCGCTTTACATTTTTTCTTAGCTTTTAATTACCAGTTTCAACCACGAGTTTATCTCGGAGGCCAAGGCGCTAGCCTTATCGCATTTTCGACACCTGCTGGGTTCGGCGTATTTGCTGCCTTTTGAGGATGCTTCCGCGGCAATTTTCGGCGCATCCACGGCGATTTCAACAATGGTTGTAGCCGTTCACGTCCAGCTTATGTTTCGAGGTTAGTTAGTGCTACTCCGGGATTAAATATCAACTTATCTTCAATACCTGGATTTTACATTTATACATTTTAAACCCGTAATTATTTGGAATTTAAATTCACACGTTCCGCAATTATTAACAAGTAATGTTCAATTTCATACATGCTCTTGCTTTTTACATTTGAATTTTTATGCTTATAGTTAATTATGCTCAGTATTTAAAGCTGCAATTTTGATGTGTATTGACCCTCTGTAAAAGGTACAGTCACGTTTTTTTATTTTCAATAGCCTAAACAGAAGGATTTATTAAATGACTGTGATAAGCTTATTCCACGAATAATTTGTTGTTAAAGTTATTAAAATAACCCGAAAGGGGTTTTTAATTTTATGCGTGTCGTAACCTTCAGTTTACGTACACAATTTTGTTATCACATTATTTGCATTTTAATTATCCTGATTATTTATTACTGACACTTCAAGACTTTTTATTACTTATTAATTAAACGTTAGTCACCTGCAGTTTATTTCCTCTTATTATTTGAAATCTTTTGATTTCTGGCGCCCATTTCCTTTTCCTTTTTTGAAGACATTCTAGGGTACACAGCTGATGATTTGAACCTACGATCCAAGGCCGCCGAAATTTGAGTTAGCTAGGGCCATCGCGGTGAGTAAAGAGTTTTTAGAGCTGCCGTGGTGTATAAACTGTAGGGGGTTGATCTGCGATTTTTACTACCATTGCTTAATTTTATTAATTAATCGCAGGTCTACTTCTTTATTGTTTCACTGGCGACCAACGCTCTGGGGCTCGATTTTGGTAGTAACATCAGCTGTACTTACCTGGATAGCTTTAATTATCAATATTTAATTTTGTACTAATTTTTTTTTCACTTTTGTCCAAATTTTTACTTCTTATGCAATTTTGTAATTTTCACATCTTGTTGCAGTGCACGTATTTATATTTGACTTACTTTTCTTTTCCTTTCTTTACTTATCCTTTCGTTCGGTTGTTTATTGACTTTTTTTCCCTTATCTTTCTTGACGAATGATTGGTTTAGCGGTATGTTTATAGGTAGTGTGATGGACTTTGTTGAAAGGGTATGCTTTGGTGAGTGAGGTTTCTGAATGGTTTCTTTGATTGGTTGCGTGTGTGCTTTGGTATTGTGGAATGTTTCCTTTGATTGCTTATCGGTGGGTCGAGGGCCTGCGTGAATTACTTGTGCGGTTTGGTGTAGTTTACTCCATTTTTGGGAATTTTTAGGTACTTGCCTCACCGTACTTGTATTTACTCAGGGTCTCGACGGGTTGTTTCCGGGTTGTTTTTTTTGGCTCTTAATTTTTTTGAGTGCGTTTATTATGCATTTCCTTTTTGGATGCGAGGTTCTTATTGGCTGCGTCCGATGTGACGCAGTCCTTGTTTTAGGCCCCTGTTCGGTGTAAACAGGGAGTCTATATTTTTTTCTGTGTCCGATGTGGTGCAGGTTTTTCTTCTGTCAGACGTGACAGGGGATATTTTTTGCGTCGGTTTAGATGCGCAATTGCATCTTGTTACGCATTATTCTATGCAATTTTTTGCATCTTTTTACGAATCTGTTTGCGTGCGGATTTTTCCTTTGCGATTGAAGGCGGTTTGCTTTCCTTGTGTTTCCTCTTCTTTAAGCCAGTCGAAGCTTGGATGAGTGGATGTGGCAGCGTGAGTTTTTCCGAACTCTGGTTTTTTGGTTCATTTTCCTATATTTCCTTTTCTCTTTTCCTTGTATTCTGTTTTTTCTTCTGTTTTTAAAAGTTGCTGTAGGGTATGTTCCCTATGGACCTTGCATTCTAGTGCTTTTCACTTTTCTTTTTCTTGCCATTACTTCCGTCTCATTTGAGGATTTTTTTCAAAAGCGCTTCGCTTATTTGGATTTGGACTATGGTATTTTAGGATATTGTGACCGTGGAAACACCTACAGTGTCCCTTTTAAAAAACTTGTTTTCTTAGTGCTTTTTGTTTCTTGCTAGGGTGATTGGTTGGGCACGCAGGGAAGGTCACGATAGGAAGCATTGTCATCTTGCTTTCTCTTTTTTGAGTATTGGATGGTTGGTTGGGCATGCAGGGAAGGTCACCATTGAGGAGCAACGTCATCTTGTTCTTTCTCTAAGCAACGCTAGCAGTTGGGGTGGTTTCTCTCCATATTTTGGGATATTTTTTTAAGAGTGCTTTCCCCATCCGTGCTTGTGTTCGCTTAGGACCTTATTGGATTTGATTTTCAGATCGTTGTTCATGGCTTGTTAGCTATGTTGTTTTTTATTTGATTTTATACTTGTTTGGGGTTTTTTAATTTTATTGTTATTTGGGTTGTTTTTTTCGGGCTTGTGGAGATTTCTGGGGGTTGGGGCGAGCGATTGTGTGCCATCCGACTCAGTGAGGGAGCCACATTTAGTCCGTCACCGGCGCGCCTTTTCCATCTAGCTGCGACGACTGGCTGAATGCCCGAGCGGGGTTTGGTGGTTGTGCGGTTGTTCCCTCCGGCTTCTGGGGTCTCTATCTAAATTCGGGGCGGGTATGGTTTTTAGGATGTTTTCCTGGGTTTTCACCCGAATCTTTTGTCGCATTACTTACTGTGTTTCATGTTTTAAGATAATTTTTTCCTCTCATACTTTTTTGATATTGGGTTACCTTAGATATGTCATGAAGACATTTTCAGAAAATGATGAATTGCGTTAAGAAAATTAAACGCTCGAACTGCGTTCTCACGTTTAAACATTCTTGCGTGGATAAAACACCATCTAAAACACGTATACAATAAATAACTATAAATTTTGAGAACAGCATAACTACATATTTCTTGTAAAAATGTCCCTCCTGACCTTTAAGAAATGTACGCCACAGGTGTGAAGCGGGCTGCGACTGGAGATAAGGACGGGTTAAGATCACGCCCTAAGTGACTTCCGCATCCAGATGCTATGGAAGCTAACACCTTAGCAAACTGCCGTACGGCTCCTCACTGACTGCTCGGGATGTTCTAAGCACGTGCGAATAAAGTACACCGGCAAGCGTAGAATCTGGCGGACAATGGCGTGGGATCGAAACGTCCCTAAATTATGGTTCAGGAAGGTAAATCCACCGAAAGGCGCGGGAAACCGTTACCCAAAATCAAACTGCATGCCCATACACTCATTGAACATTTTAACTCTCTTCATGCTGCTACCGAAGGCAAACCGGAAAAGAACGCCTAGGAAACAATCGCGACCTTTTTCTTCCTGGGCTGCAGGCCAAAAGTAAGCGTGGCACAAGCGCGCGAAATATAAATTGAGTACCATAGACCTTGAAATTGAATAAATGCGCAACTGAGGCGTAACAATAAGGACTAAGTACTACAGACATCGAAAACAACTACATGTGGAATTGAATCGCAGTACGGTATCTGGTCTTGAGATAGTAAATTAAAGACCTAGAAGAGGCAAACAGATCAGGAAGGGACCCCAACACATTGTAGTGACGCTGTTAATAGAATGGCACAGCTTTGGTTTAGAGCTCCCCAATACAGACCTGAATGACTTGTAATCAAGGCTAGGCAATCTTTACAAGTGTATGACGATGTTATCTCATCGCGCAACAAAAAACATGTAGGTTAACTACACGTAGAATGACAAAGATTCACTTTTTTGGATCGTATAGATAACATTTAAAATATATCTCCATTTTCTTGCTTCTCAGTTAATAATAATAAAATGCTAGTTCTATTTTTTGCATTCCTTCGGTTATGGAAAATGAAAAATGGTTAGCAACAGTATGAATAGATGCAATATTTTTTTCTCTACAAAAAATGTATTTACACTTTAGCTCTAAAATAATTAGGGGAGCCAATAATTGGACATTAAGAATTTAACACGAGATGAAAAAAAAAATTGACCGGAAGTCGACCTCGGAAAAGAAATCCGATTTCCGGTTTCTATATATTTTTGGAATCTACTCTTCAAGCTGAGTCGAATGATATATATCTCGTCCTACTATAATATATCTCCATTTTCTTGCTTCTCAGTTAATAATAATAAAATGCTAGTTTTATTTTTTGCATTCCTTCGGTTATGGAAAATGAAAAATGGTTAGCAACAGTATGAATAGATGCAGTATTTTTTCTCTACAAAAAATGTATTTACACTTTAGCTCTAAAATAATTAGGGGAGCCAATAATTGGACATTAAGAATTTAACACGAGATGAAAAAAAAAATTGACGGGAAGTCGACCTCGGAAAAGAAATCCGATTTCCGGTTTCTATATATTTTTTGAATCTACTCTTCAAGCTGAGTCGAATGATATATATCTCGTCCTCCTAAAATATATCTCCATTTTCTTGCTTCTCAGTTTTAAAAAATATAAATGTCGTCTAGCAAATTACAGAAAATCGTTTTTATACTTTTTTTTCTCGATAACGGTTGCAGATACGAAAAAACTACAAGAGAACAAAAAGATTCTAAGCAAAACAGAAAACTCAATTTGTATTTTAGAATCTAACAGCGGCGCACCGCAAAAAAGTTCAGGGGGAGAAAAGGAAGCATGACCCCTGAAAAAATATCTCCCTGTAGATTCTCACAACCATTTGATATGCTCAATGATGTAAGCCCTGCAGCGTAACCTGTATTCCAAATTTGAGCTAAATATCTCAAAAACTGCAGGAGCTATAAAGGAAAAAGTTAAAAGTTAAAAAAAAAATGACCGGAAGTCGACCTCGGAAAAGAAATCCGATTTCCGGTTTCTATATATTTTTGGAATCTACTCTTCAAGCTGAGTCGAATGATATATATCTCGTCCTCCTAAAATATATCTCCATTTTCTTGCTTCTCAGGTAATAATAACAAGTTAACCAATTTGATTATCTTATTTGGAATCCCCAATTCCTTCATGACCTCTAGTTCTGTTCTTTTCACACTGTCATATACTTGTTTGTAGTAGATGTACATGTGCAGGCGTACCCCGCTTTCCAATTGCTTTTCTTGGATTTGTTTTATTGTGAAGATCTGGTCGGTTACCAGTCCTACTATGTGCTCAATATATGTTCGCATCTTTTACTTTATTACCTTGGCAAACGCTTTAGAAAGTACCTACGCCAATAGTGTGATATCCCTGTAATTTTTACATTCCGCTTTTATACAGGGTGTTAATTAAGTACGTAGACAAACTGTAAGGGGTGATTCCTTGATCAATTTTAAGACAAAAAGTTTATACAAACATGGGACCTAAACGGCTTCGTTTTCAAAATACAGGATGTTAAAGTTTAAACAAAAATATTTTTTTTCAAAAATTTGGAAAACGGCTAGAGGTATTCTAATGAAATGTTCGGTCAAAATAAATTTAATTTATTTCCACTATATAAATACAGTACTCTTTGCTCTAATAACTACGGACCGGGCCACCAAATCAAATTGGAACTAAGAAAAGTTGTTTGTTTTAATGAGTTCTAACTGCCATTTTCGGTTGTAACGACTAAGTATTAACACCCTGTATATTGGGTGTTCAGCTGTCTTTACTTTATGTCTTCTTCTATTTATTTACAATATATTTAGGATATATTTATTTTTGCCTCACCTTTACATAATTTATATTATAATTTGCTTAAAAGAAAGGAAATAGTAGGAAGTAAAGGTATAATCCTCTGCAACTTTAATAAATATCGGCTTATTTGTATGAAATCGTGTGTATTATAATACAGTGTGTCCAAGATAAGAAGGGCCAGTATAGGGATCTTGTTAATAGTGACTATAGTGAGAGATACAAATTTGGTTAAATGGGGAAAAAAGTTGCGTAATTCAAGGACTAACAAAATGATGCTTGGGAATCCTTGATATGGTTTTTGTTTGTGACCTGAATTTTGTGATTTTTGATTCTATTTTTTCTGGCGTTAATATAGACAGTATGATCAAAACTTATTTTCATCTAGTATAGCTACGGAATAGTTCGTAATTTATGAACGCAACTACATTTATACTAAATGCAAGAAGACTGTAATAAGTAATAAGGAGATGTAACTTCTTATGACGGCTGTATATAAAAGCGGTCCCAATGCCGAGGATAGCCGTCGCGGTGCTGTCGGCAGCGTGTAATATCTTCGGCCATTTTCGTTCGTTTTCGCTGCCGTTCGAGAGTTGGAAGCGAGCTAAATTAACCTGTAATCTCGGTTAAAAGTCAGTCCATTTCCAGGTACACTCAGCAAAGATTTGACATTGACAGTTTACACGACGACCGCCATATTTGTCAACTTTTAGCGGTCCGCTTCGAAACGCGAGTTATTTCTCCTTAGTATAGTCTACTTGACTAAATGTTAAACTTGGCATTTGATTTTTAAGTGACTTATAGATGCATTCATAAATCAGGAACTATTCCATAGCCATACTAGATGAAAATGATTTTTGATCTTTTTTGACAATCATCAAGAAATTTTTAGATCAGGACCTGTGTTCTAGAGCATTTCATACGTTGTTTCAGCTTTTGTAATTTAAAGAAAAAAGTAATGTGCCACACTGGATGTTTCATCCTTAATGATAACGTATGGTCTTTGAATACACATAATTATCAATAGTAATTAATTAATTTATTGATTATTTTTCTTACTTGTAAACAATAATTAAAACTAGAAATAAAGATTGAGTGTAGCTTCTTCTTTAAATTATAAAAGCTGAAATAACTTATAAAAAGCTCTAGAACACAGGTCCTTATCCAAAAAACTCCTGATGATGGCAAAAAAAGACTCCAAACGTAATTAAACCATAACATACCATACATTGTTGAATTCAGAATAAAAAGGGTTTAAAAAATTGAACATCAGAAAATCCAAGTTTATTAAAAGTTGCCATAAAAAACTTTATCAGCTTTGCTCTAAATTTAATGTTAACGCCAGAAAAAAATATAATAAAAATTCATTAAATTCGGTGTTTTAAGATAACTCAAAAACTAAAAGTCATATCAAGGATTTTAAGATAATCTCTGAAACTTCTTTGTGGCGTGAATTCATAATTCATTTTCTTATATGGGTATTTCGCCACTCTGCAAATTAAAATATTAAATAACGAAAATATTAACAACGAACGTTTCGAGGGACAATCTGCCCTCGTTATCAACGAATAACAATTAAAACTAACAAGAACTTATCTTTTTTTTTCACTGGAAGAAAAAACGACCAACCTCCAATGAATTTTCTGACATTGACGTTTGTTGATATCTGTACCTACTTGATCTCATCTTTAAGAATCGATAGCCAACTATTGTCTAAAAATATTGAGAAAGACGACACGCATTTTTCTTCGTTAAGTAAAATGTATGCCGTTTCCTTAATTTTTCGCCTTGTTGACATCGATTCTTTAGACAAGATCTTTAAGGCATCATTTTGTTAGTCCTTTAATTACGCAACTTTCTTCCCATTTAACTAAATTTGTATCTCTTACTATTAACGAGATCCCCATACTGGCCCTCTTTACCTGGGACAGACTGTATAACATACTTTACCGTGGATACACTATATTACTATCTCGTTTGTTAGTTTTTTAGATAAGAAGTTTGTAATTCTGTTGGTGCAAATAAATATGAGAAACTAAATTTGCAATTTATAGCCTTATTACAATTAATATCCCTTCGTGTTAATTATAAGGTTCGACTGGGCTCCACTCCGTCTATTTGATCATTTTTTGAGATCCGCCCATTGAAGGTTGTTTTTTTGTAATGAAGATGATCCAGACAAGTGGATAACCAAAAGATAAAATTTTCCAAAACTTACCCTAGCGATTAAGGTAGGCTGAATTTGATTTCAAAATCTTTTCTAGTATCTTTAAAAGTCCCCAGATATGAATTTTTGTTGGAAAAAAACTTAAAAAATGGTATTTAGAAGCAATAGTAATCGTAATATGGTCAAAACAAAATTACAAAATTGCAATCTTTTTCTTTGCCGTTGTTAAAATGTAGCTGCCACTGTACCATTTAATAATATATATAGTTTTCTGGTTCTAAAATCAATAATAAGAGGGTGAGAAGAAGCCCTCTTTAAGAATCGGTCGGTATATCTGATCATAATATAAAATCAGAATTATTTTTCCTTTCAAAATAATATTTAAGTGCAGAAGAAAGTTGCAATATAATTTATGAAATGTAGTTAAGTGTCAAAATTACCGTAAAATGTTTTTTATGTGGTTGGTGTATTATATATCCGAGTTTACTATCAAAGTTTTCCTAAACAAGATTATTTATTAAATTAACACTAAATCTATGAGCACATACTTATTGTTTTATTAACTTGCAGCCATCTGAATTTTATAAATATATATGTACTAGACATGTACTAATACAATCGCGGTGAATTTCACCTACATGAGTATATCTTATACATATATTATTTTTTACAACTTGCAGTTGGTATAAGTCCCTATTACATATTAAACATACAATTATTTGGTAAGTGCTTATTTAAATTGTAGAAATTACTATAAAAAATAAGTAGGTACCTATTTGCACTAAAATATATTCTAGATTAAAAAGTATACGCATCCATCATGTTGCTAGTATCTGTTCCCATTGATAAGCACTTGAGCAGCAGGAGGTCCATAGTACTCCTGCGGCACTAGTACTTAGTAACAGGGCAGTCAGTAACAGAGCGTACTACAATTTTTTGTGGTAGCAATTGTAGTAAAATATTCATCTTCGGTTTCATATTGCTGCTTCGGTAAAGTCTAGGTCCTTTGAGTTTTATGTTAACTGGTCCACAGTGATTCATCAGAAAATTATCTGCAAAAAAAGAACGACTATTATCAACCATAAGTACAAGTCAGGGTTCAACTAACACATATTAATATAGTGTTTATGTCGGATTTATTTGCTTTACACAACTGGAGTTAATAAAAGTACAGGTATATTCTTTATCTTAAAAGTAATGTTAACGTGTTATATCAATTACATAAATTTTCACGGTACCACTTTTAGCATTGCTGGTCTAGCAATAGGATGGACCTGTTGCTTTAAAAGAGCAAAGGCAATGTTTTGGATTGGCATTAAATTAGTGATCATTTGGATAAAATTATTGTCTTCAGAGTGGTAACAAGGCCTCACACAAGTCACACCATGATAACTGAATATGGGACAGCTTTAGTTAAGGTGTATGCAACTTTCATATTATTTTCTATGGTATGGAATGATCCTCACTAGCAAAAGGTAATGTGTCAACGATTATGGACGAATGGTCAATTAATTTGTTTATTTGTGTCCAATCCAATACATAGTCAGAAATATATAAGGTATAACAGTAAATATAGCAAACAAGGAAGTGTGGTTAATGTAATAGTTATTTACGTATCAAGTCACGAAATTTATCGTTTACTGGATGAAGGAGCATATTGTACAAGGCTGTAAGGCCGAGTACTTTTAAGCTCCTGAGTGCAGTAGAATAACTTTCATGACATGATGTGTATAAAATTTTACCTAAAATCGCCAATAAAGTTAAACTAAAGCATAAAACCGATTCATAATCATGAGATTTGTCATTTTCATAATCGACTTGCACAGTAATAGCAGTCAGGTAAAAATATTACTGTACTAGTCGTGTAACGATTAATTTTCTAGACTCAAAATAGCCTTGAAAGTTTGACTTTCTTGACGTTTTCAGGTAAAATATAAAAGGACTGTATTGCATCAGCATAAACATTTTTTTTAAATTATGGATAAATAAGTTTAACAGTTCCACATTGTCTTTGGCTTAGAATTAGAAACGTCTTAAAATGTTTAATTTAAATAAATGGAATTAATAAGTATATCAGTCTAATCAAGGATAATATTACCTAGAGTCTTATATTTATAATTAGTAAAAGAGCAATACATGCTCTCAGTTCTACTATAAAAATTATTTTAGAATATTAAAATTTTTATTTTAAATTTCAATAGTGCCACGAGTATTACAATTAAAGTTGTAAGTAATTTTTTCAACATATTTTATTAAAATTCTACAGATTCAGGGATTGAAAGTTTAAATCTAAAGTTTAATAAAATGTTTGTTTTATTTTTGCACGTTGATGAACCAGAACCATTGTAAGCTCCTATATTAGAAATTAACAGCAAATAATTTTGATGTGTCTTTATTTATATACAAATGTTGAAGACAACTCTAATATTTATCAGCAAATACGACGCGGTCTAAGCGGAAGTTCATTACTGTACAGTATTCTCGTACAAATTGTTTAAAAAAATCGTATTAAGTAAGTACCTGTAAAAAAATTTCCATGTTGCTGTCATTCGGCTCTGTCGCGCTGTCGATTTGCTTCGTTTTTATCTTTTCTGTCGTTTGTACAACATCCATTATGACGTAAAGTATGAATGGTGTATTTCCACTAAAACTTCTTGGTTATCTGTTAAAAAATATAATCGAAAATTAATAATAGTCAGTACACATGTAGTACGTGGTAATAATAGCAAAATATTTACGTAAAAATATGCGTCCAAAGGTATTTGGACTGTAGCGAAAAAACAATAAAATTAATTCAAATTTGAATTTACGTCACAGTTCCTTTTAGCGTACTCGCAATTATCAGGTAAAACTTGATAGGGATAATTACGTTCAATTACCTAACAGGAAACTAGTTCATTACCACGAATATTCTCCCAAAGTGCAAAACCTTCGTGAGCAGTAAACCGTCCAATTTACTGCCTTTCAAATTTGGCACCGACACTTAAACAGCAGCGTTCAGAAAGAAGCACATAACCAGAGGATGGTAATTTCGTGTTGATTATAACAGATGAGATTACTGTCACTATAACAAATCGTACCTATGGGCACTTATTTCAACAATGGCTGCCCCCTCACATTTTTCATTCACTTGCAGCGGGTACGTTTGTCGGGTTAAGTGATTCGACCCTTTGTAAATTAACCGTCTGCCGGTTATAATTGACTCTGTAGTGGCTTATGAGTAACGCGTCACTTTCGTGAACATCAGGATATATCTGCTTGAATAATTTTTGGAACCGTTGGTGCTTTTCAAAAATGCTCCTGTTTACGATTAATAGATATTTGAGGCAGAAAACAAGTAGTGTACCTAATTTGTACAGGTTTTATGCTGACCTATCAACCAACATTCGAAATTATTAAATTTTGTTTGTTCTACATTGATATGAAAACAATTACCAAGACACCTTAATACATACAGGAATAAAGAAATACAAAATATAAATTGGGCAGGTTGTGATTATCGTACACTTGAGTTTACTTGTTTAGAATGAAGAGCGATGTTTACAAAAATCAAAGATTTAGAACCAATTTTAGCGTTAGCTTTCTTTCTTTTAATAAACCGTCGGCGTTCATTTAACTCTAAATTATTGAAATTGGTATTAAGAATTTTTAATTTCGAAATTATTGTTTGTTTTCTTTTAAGAAAATATTCTTCCATATAAAATAGGTCATTGTCAAGTTGAACGTAAAAGCAAAAAATGCATTTAACGTAATATTTTGACATCTTGTTAAATAAGTCGTAAGCAATATATTTTTCGAACGATTCTTACAAATTTGTCCTATTTCTCTCAGAACAAAATGGAAGATAACTTACACATTTCTAGGAACATTGATGAGTTGTAGCTACTGGCCGTCTGTACGGCTATGGAATAGCGTTTTTTAAGTTGTGAATTATTAAGCATTGTGTTCGTGCCAAAATACTTATTTGGGTACTAACAGTTCCACCAATTACTTTGAAATTTCGTGTCTGAATGCAGCATTTACGGTTACATAAAATGAACAACTTACATTAGAACATAATGCATTACACTGGAATCACGAAATATATAATATTCCGATTTTTAGAAAAATATTTAAAGGGTGTATATTTTGAAGGTTTATCCGAAAATAAATTTCTTCTAGGGATCGGAAGATCTTTGCCAGAAAATATTTAAAATGTTTGTTGTATATGACCTGAAGGCTATCAAACACATTCTCTCCAACACTGTAGTTTAATAGCATTATGATATTGTACATATTGATTATAAATTGCCTAATTTTGAGGACCGTTTCGCTTTAATGGGAGAATTCGAACTACCTATTCGTTTAGTCAAATTATAAGCAATAGTGTAAAAATGTAAAATAAATTATAAAAATGCTATAGACGTCAATTAGGTCTCGACAATGTCCATTTCATCTCCTGAACTACTAGAATTGCGAATAATTGAGTTTTTGTCACAATATACAATAAAATTGTTCTAATTTAGTAACTGGGACAATTCTACTGGCGAATTTGTTCTAATTTGGTTTTAAAAGGTATCTTATGTTATACTACATCGAAAAGCTATACATTTCGGCACTCTTTAGCGGCTGAAAACACCCACTTTTGTGTACTAGCAAAGAATATAGAATCTATATTCTTTGGTACTAGTAACCATTGGTCAAAATCAAAATATACATTGCCACTTTGTAGTATGATCATGACCTCCTTGGATTTTCCTGACAACCTCGATTAAGAATAAGAAAAATCTGGTGTAATACACGCACACAACTTCCTTTTAGAGGGATCTTATAATTAGTCAAAATTTTGTTTTTAGGTCTCTACTAGATTATATAAAAAAACATTTTGGAGGTATTCAACTGGAAAATGACCTATCTCACATCAATACACATTAAAAATGTAATCAAAATGTGAAGTTTGAAAAAAATCGTTAAAGCCGTTTTTGAAAAAATCGAAAAAAACTGAAAAATCACAAGAGTAAATACCATACTTCCGGTTATGCCATTTTCTTCAAACGCTTGCTGTCGCATCTAGATAGTACACAAAACTTACGTGTGAAGTTTCAACGTCATATCTCTTTTCATTTTTGAAATAGTTTGCTCACACACAGACTGACAGACAGATGAATGAACAAAAACATGTTTTTAGGTTCAGGGAACTCTAAAATGTGAAGATCCGTTAAAAACTTAATTTCGAATTTTTGGAGTGAATCCAATACTTCCTTTATTGTAAAAGGAAGTAAAAAACGATTCTAAAACAGTAGAGCAAAAATTATGTATGTAACTCGTAGGAAAGCAAACTTTTACACTCGCCTCATTTATGTGCTTTGCTCGCTACGCTCGCTTGGCCATAAATTGCGGCTCGTTTAAAAAAGTATTTAATTTCGTACTTGTAACATAAATAACTATTATTAAAAATTATTTATCTATAAGTTGTAAAAAATCAGTAAAGGATTTTACACGGGACTTCCCTAGTAAGTGAAGAGAGAAAAAAAAATGTTTCATATAAAAATGTATCATAAATTTCAACGTTCTCTTGTCAGCCTTGTCACGTATCGTAAAACAAAAATAATTTTAACCTAATTTTTTTAAGTGTTTACCCTGTATCTGTTGGGTTTAGAATATACCTACATATTTTGTTCAAGGGTGAAAGTCTAAGCTAAATGCAAAATATTCTTTTTTACTAATAAATAATTCTGGAGTTAAAGCAAAGACAAATAGTCCTGTATATATTTGACTGAAAGTATATTCAGTTTCGAGCTAGGTACCCATCTAATACGCATGCAAAATATCGTCTTCCTTCAACGAATAGTTTTTGAGCTTTACTTCTAACATACAGACAAACCGACGGAATTAAGAAAGTTTTACTTCCCTCGTCTAGAAGTACAACTATGGTAATCGCGAAAAAATCACCTTCCGAGATTGCTTCAGATCTTCACGTTTCAGGGTTCCTAGATGATGAAAAACAGGTTTTCTCAATGCCGTATGTCTGTCTGTCTGTCTTCGTCTGTCTGTCTGTTAATGGTATAACTCAAAAGCTATTTGTTGGAGGAAGATGATATTTTGCATGTAAATTATATATGAACATTTCAGACAAATATATACAGGATGAACACCTTAAAAAATAAAAAGTTGTTTATTTTTGCTTTAACTAAGAAATAGATACAAATTATAATTTGCACAACGGTTTAGCCGTTGCCGAAAATGAGACCTGATAGATACAGGGTAAGCATGACAAATGGGACAGAATAATATGGCGTCTTGATAATGTAGTAGAAACTCGTATAATACGAGCACGGTCGTGGAGCGACTGCATTTTTTTATTTGCAAATTGATGTAATTCGCGCGAGGGAAGTTTTGTGTAAACTTCAATAATAAAATAGTTCCTTCACCTGAGGCGATGAAAGTAAAAAACTCTCAAAACTTACTGGGGGGAATTCCATTCATTCCAGAATGAGTTCCTTTGCATTTCTGATAATTGAAAATGTAAATAACAATATTTGTACGTGCTCTAATTATAGTTCGAAACATATGTAAAACTGTATGTTATAATTACTGTATATAATGTAGACCAATGTAAAGGTTCCTTAATAAGTGCCAAAGATTTAATTTTGATAGAATTCGAATGGATTTTTGACTATATAATCATAGTAGTTACAATATCATATGGCTAGACTTTGCCCATTACTAGAAAAACCAACAGTAAGGTCTAAACAACAGCAGACAGAGCCGGGGCTGGTAGCTCAGTGGTAAGCATTCTGCCTACTGATCGTAGGATCGCAAGTTCGATTCCTAATCCTGGTGGGGTTTTTAAAAGAAATTTTTTTTAATGAAAATCGCTACAGAATACCATTATTCGGAAGTGTAGTAAGTAAAGTCGTGGGTGCCATGTTACTACGATGTGTAGCACGTAAAGGATTTCTTGCTAGGGTTGGAACTCTTAGTTTCGACCATATGACTAAAGCAGTCGGTGTCTAAGGTACTTGGTACTTTGCATGCCTAGACCTTGTCCATAACAAACAGTAGTCAGAGTATCTAAACTATCTGAAATTTTTTCCATATAAATGTTACACACACACACACCTATTTAAGTCCAGTAGTGTTGGAAGAAAGATTTGAAAAATAACTGTAACCACAAGAACGATTTTGCGCTAGAAAAACAAATAAAGCAGGAGATTATATATTATTTCACTTATCTACTATGTGGGTTACACAAATAAGCGTAGGGGACGTAAAATACATGAAAATAACTAGGTACTGGTTAGTGAGTAACCATTTGCCGTTTCATCAGCTACAAAACCTCTTGTTTTGATAATTCATCACTTGAGAAACAAACTCATCTATGTATAATTTAAGAGCTCAGAGATGTGGTATTTATTCACAGAATTTGAACAAATTTGCGTCAAAACAGTGTGTGTTGCTAGATACTAATTCGTTAATCTTTCTACGTTTAAGGTGCTAGACAAAACTAACATAATTATTCAAAATGTAAGCTATCTCAAATAGATGATTTTATAAATGTCAGTGTTTGATGATCGAATCGAATGATTGAACGAGGAATTAATTTATAATTATTTAATAACTACCTTTTTAGTCTACCACAAAGGTAGCCTCACTCTGATTAAACTGTTTGTTAAATTTTTCGAAGTGACTTGTAAATGAAGAAGTTACAGTAGAAATGTGTTAAGGTCTTTAATCAAGAAACCGCGACGCAAAGAAAAACACAGTGTTGACAGTTACGTACAAAATAGATAGAAATGTTTTCATATTTCTAATAGTGCTGAAATACTCAAATTAAACACTTAGTAAAGTAAATTATGTTAATTTGCAAAGAGAAAAAATTCTACAGTCGGTAAGATTCCAAGCTATGCTTTCTGAAGGAATTTGATTTATATTTAAACGCCTTACTAGTTCGACCAGTGGAATGCTACATAACGCACGCTTATCGTTGTATTATAAAGGACATGAAATGAGGAAGTAAATCCGACAACGATGAAGTAATCCCGATCGGTAACAATGGAAATTTGACAGACGCACGCAGACACAACACACCTTTATTCTTTCATATCAGAAATTTTTGAAAACTTGTAAATTAAAATTATTTCATTCACAAAAAAACTGAGAAAATTAGATAAAAATCTGTCTCTAATGAGCTGATCTGGCAGGCTTTTTTCACACATTATAAAAATATTGAATCTGGTGTTACAAAATGGCAACAATAAAAAATCTGTAAATGTTATACAGATTTGAACAAAAAAGCAAATTGTGATTAAAATGGGCAATTGAACTGTCGTTCTTTTTTATTTATTTAAAAATCAAAATAGGTTGCTTACTCTTATATATGAAACTAAACCTTAACTGATCACGAGAATAATGAATTCACACATTTGTTGTCCCGTGAAGCAAGTACAAGAGCACTGAGGTTATTATAGTCTTGACAGAAAAATAATTTTTGTTTGTACTGAAAACGTATGTTGTTTATTTTAAGAACCAATCACTTCATAAAATACGACATAGGCAATATTAACACTAAGTAGTAAAGGGATATGTGTATTTATTGTGTTTGTGCTAAAAATGACTTAATAAATAATTGAATTTCTGTAATGTTCAGATGATGTGTCAGTGTTGTTTAATTAAATTAATTTCTGTTTTTAATGTTTGCATATTCATATTTTAGCTGGCAACTAGATTTGCAGTCAAATTAAAATGTTTTATGAATACTCTGTATATCGGTATCGGCTTTTCTATAGCATGCTACATAATTATCTAATGTCAAACAAAAATGTACAGCAAAAAAATAATCATGATCGGTTATAGTTTCATTGTTTTCATGAATGAAAGTGTCTTGACATTGATATTTATTTGTTCAACATATGATAAAATGGAATGCCTATCTCATTATGTATACTTATATCCAGATCAACTTAGTAAATATATACTGACCGTAAACTAAAACTTCGAAGCAAACTGGGAAGACATAAGAACAAAGTCCATATGGTGGACGACGTCACTAAAACAATGTCGCTGAACTCGTGCGTAGGTATAGATTACACAAAAGATTATCTAAACTGCATTTGTATTAATTGTCAGATTCTCGAAAAAAATTGCTAATAATAACCATACCACATGCAAAAGTAATAATTACCAATATTTATCATTTGAATATGGAAACGCTTTTTAGTATGAAAACCCTTGTAGAAGGACTGGCTGCTGCTTCATCTGCAAAATAATAGAGCGTTGTTAGTGATATTACTTTTATTGACCTATTTATTATTAGTATTATATTAATATACAATTAAAGAAGTTACAAATAAATTTTGTCTATTAAAAAAAATATAAAACAAGTCTTTATGTTGCTTTGTGGAATATATAAATAGAACATATTTTCTCATCCTTTCAACTTCTACTACACTATAGTGCGATTCATATAAATACAGAGTGTTTTTTAAAAACTCAATTGCAGCAGGCCCCGGATAGCCTGAATCAGTTGGCAATACTGAAATGACATTGTAAATCTATGTCAAATTCGAGGTTAGCAGGTTAGGTTTTGCGTCAGTTTTGACACAGACTGAGCAAAAGCTAACCTGCTAACCTCGAATTTGACATAGACTTACAGTGTCACCAACAATACATTTCAGTATTGCCAACTGATTTAGGCTATCCACGGCCTGCTGCAATTGTTTAAAAAAAATACACTACGAATTGAATTATATGCTACATAGCACATCACTCGCAGAAAGCAATGTAACAAAGGAACTCAATAATAAACAGCACACAAAATATTGAAATAGTTCTATAACTCCACCAGCCTTAGAGAATCTACAGATTAGTTTTTTCAATATGCCAGAATGGAAACTTACTAAATGCCTTCAGCCTCGATTATTTTATACAAATTTGCAATTTTTATCGCAACCTCTTACTCAGTCGCAAGCAACCCAACGTTATATGAAAAGTCTTGTGAAACTTCTTAACATTTGTAAAGTTAGCAACACCTTTGGTGTCAAAGGGATGTCGGAAAATTAAGAAAAATCGAGAGTAGGTCACGTCGGATGGATAACTTGACCGGGGGTGAAATCCCCCCCCCCCCCCCCCCCCGGGCATAACAAAATTCCCCCCCGGAAACATTACCACTTCATATTCATGTTTCTTTAAATCTATAAAATAATGGGCGGATTGCGGTGGAATAGGTAAAAATACCCCCCAGACGTTTCATTTTCCCCCCCGGAGTAATCAGTCTGAATTCAACACTGTTGTCCACTCTATTTAAAACCGTAAATTGGCAGGGGTTAACTAAAAGTAAACAGCGGGTGCTGAATTTAGAATTTTTAACAGGAAGTGAGTTATTCTAGTTACTGCTTTCGTTCGAGGTAAAGTGTTTTTTAAATAAATAAAGCATTATGTAATGAATAAAGTAAAATGTGTACTATTATAATTACCTTTGATAACTAACTTTGACAGCTACCGACTGCAGAAACAATCATCTGCGTCGTCACGGCCATCTCTCTACTATGACATAAATTATAACTGTCATAAATGCAAACCTTTGTTAAATCGACATTTATAGATTAATAACAGTAAGTTTAAGGCTGTAGAAAAAATATTGTGTGCAAACTCGTGCATAAATATCCACTCTTAGCACTTATTGCACAAACAGCTATTCTCTCCTGGAGAAGGACTTTTAATACAGTATGTATTGTTTGAACTCTTTTATCATTTTGTAGAAACCATGGAAGGTGTAGACAAATTGTATTTAATTTTTTTTATTAGTTTGCGAAAATATACCACCCTTCCGATTTATGGTACTTAAATATTACTGAAATATCGAAACACCCCCTATAGTCTTACGCAAATTTCCAAAACTTGAAACTTAAATAGTATATACGACAAAATTACTTTTGGGTTTTATTGAAAGCTTTTTATAGGTTCGGGTGAGTCTTATCTATCGAATTGAGGATTCACTAATTGCTTTTTAGAACAGCTACGACCTGGAATCCAATATTTTCAGTAATAAGTTTTTAATACTAAAATAAAGAGAATCGTCATTCTTGAAAATATAAAGTTTAATTAAATTCAATCCAGCTGCTCGGGTTACAGTTTTTGGGCAATTAAGCAGTGGCGATGATAATAATAACGATATAAAAATGTTCTCAAAAACTAATTATTCATACATGTAGAATTTTTTTATTCTTTACGCATCAAGTGTACCGTTAAAATATAACAGAAGCGAAGCCGTTTTTAATAGGTTTAACTTGAATGTGAATCATTCATTTTGTAAAGTGGGCTAATAATAGGCGAACTGAAAAGTGTACAATAAAACCGCCATATCAGTGGATGGAATTTAAATCATCCTAACGTTCCAACGTACAAATATATCTTAGTGAGTATGAGATCAATGGAATGAAAACAAAGTTAGGATTTTATGTGAACAGATAAGAAATGGAGGCAGCGTTGGTCACACGCAATTGATCAAATAAAAAAAATTACTTATCTGCAAACTTTTATGTGTAATGTGAGTAATAGTGTTTTGAATTAGTGGCTAACGGAATTAAAATCCGGTGGTTCATAACTCACATTACTAAAAGGGACAAATTTGATATTTTTTATAACACTCTAAACTAGTGAGTCCCAATTTTGTTTTAATCTTATTAGGTATGTCGGGGAAAAAGTAGTTTTGCTAACAGTTTCTTTTATAGTCAGATAGATTGGCGTCATTGTCAAACATATACACTCAACAGCTGCTTAAAAAGTAAAAAAAAATCTTATTTTAGTTTTGTTAATGTGCAGGTATGCATACTTCAAAACAGTCGAAATTACAAAACTATATGATTGCGTTTAAAATAAATAAATATTTAATGAGCGTATGTATATGACATTAGGTTTTATCTTTGTATTTATAAACCGTGTACAGTTTGCTCACGAAGTCTTGGCGACACAATGATAGTTGAGGTTGCAGACGTCAATCGCCAAGTCTCCGAGCAGCAACAGTAGTTCGAAATTGAAATAATAAGTATAATTTATGGTCACTTCAAATTTTGCAATAAACATGGAACATAGGAACATTGATGCTGTATTATTTCTACAAGTGTAGATATTATTTAATTAAACTTTTTTTGACGGAATTACATATTTAAAACCCAAGTATAACAATTAGAATCTAGAAAAATAATGTAACTGTACTTCTCCATAGTAATAATAATAATAATAATAATAATAATAATAATGACTTTATTCATTTTGTTTGTACAAAAATGAATCACAAGGCGAGGTTCAGCAAACGCTGCTCTACCACCTAACCTTGGAAAAAATAAATGTTATTATATGGTTTACAGTAGTGGTATGAAAGAGTAAAAAGTTATATCTAGAGTTACTCTTTAAAAATCGTTGATAGAGACATTTTTTCAAAAAAAGTTATAGTTAGTACTTTTTACACAGGGATAGTCGGCCAGAAAAAAACGATTATACAGAGGCAATTAAATAATACGATATGATGAAGCTTGGCGACACCGTCAAAATCATATTTTTTGTAAACATATATGTATTTACGTAACTATTATGATAGAATTGTTGTTTATAATAAAAATGAGAATCTACATATGGTACGATTATAATGGAAAATTATGGAAAATCTTTAGCCGTAGGTTCGTTTATATTTAAAAAATTTATTTCTCGATATTTATATAAAACTAAATTCCCACTGAAAGCCGTTACGTTAACTTTGAACATATTTCACTTAGCTAAATTATATGCGAATTAATTCACATATAATTTCATAGAAAGCAATTTTTCGAATTTATATAAAAATAACACTAAAGCAACTAAACCGAAACGAAACACTTTTCTCTTTTAAGCTTCCACAAAAACTAAATGCTTACTCAAATATAACTTTTATAGCATGCACAATGAAGCACAATTACGAGAACCTCCAAATAACAAGCGTGAGTCAATTTACTGGGAAAAGCGTCGTAGTAGCGAAACTGAGGTTAATTACACGTACATGACTAAAAGTACCCAAAACGCGGTAACGCAATTTCAATATAAAAGCCACTGGGTTTCACAAGCACACACTTTTTGGAAATTTGCACAGCGTATCCACTTTGACGGTTACTAACCGGGCGGGTTTGACGTGTCATTGTAATCAGTTCTTCCCTATTTGATTTTTTTGGGACACACAATTCAAACTTCCAAAAAGCTACCAATTATTATTGCCATACAATCTAAAGGTTTAGTTAAGAAATTAACAAAAATTACCTTCTTGGTAACGCAAAGCTGTCGGTTGGTTAGCGACTGTTTGTTTAAGCCAGAGATGGCTTGGGGTCATGATAATCTCTGGGGTCAGGGGTCACAGATAAAGCATTCAATCCATGGGACTCACGAAAGCTATATTTACCATAGCACTACTAATAGCTTCGAACTTTTCTGCATTTATTGTTTCCGCTCTAAAATAAAGCCTACACCCACTCTTATCGCCTTAAGCTATCAGCGTTTGGAAATCTCAAAATCGAAGGGGCAGCTACTTATCTAACTAGAAAAAGTGTAGTTTTGCATACGTACGTGAAAAATAAAACCCAATTATTAATAACCAAGCCACGAACGCACTTGTGAAGTTAAAGGCACGAACTGTCCTCTTTAATGAATTTCAATTGAGTTTATATGTGAAGCCCACATCCTAGCGTTAATTTAAGTTAAATTAAGAGATTATTTCCTCTGTACACGTTATTATTCTATTGTGGCCACCATTGCTGCCGTTATTCCATTCTCAAATGCTATTTTCGGTCTGCGCCCAAGAAAAATTTTGCGCAAATTTTCGCGTTGCGCTTGTTTGGCTTCCAATTAATTTGCTCGTGCTCGATTTTTCGTCAGCCTGCAGCCTTGTTCGTGTGAACTTAATTTTTAATACGAATTACAGCTGGAGGAGGAATTTTAAGTGCCCCTCAAGGCTTTGTCTGCCGTCCGCTGGCTTTCTTCTTTGAAAATCACCACCTTGCGGTGGCCATAAAGTTTGGTCATGGTGGTCATTAACTTGAATTTTGTTCCATTATATTTTAATCAGAAAATCTATATATAGCAAAATAAGTACCAGCATATAAACAATATAAATTATAAAATTTGGAAATTAAAAAAAACTGTCTGCTTCAAACTTTAGAATCATTTAAGCTTCAAAGTAAAATATTTACAGGCATGCCGCATTACGTTATTGTAAATATTATTTCAGTGCTTTCATGATAATTAATCGATAAATACACAACATTATTTTAAATAATCCTTTTATGCAACACCTTCGTATTACCAAAACCTTGCGATTTTCTTGTTTGACTGCAAATGTTTAAACTAAAATCAGCATTGCGGTTTGTCTAACACGGAATGTTTTTACCTAAAGGCTGACAAAGGCAATACGATTGTTATTTTAGATAAGCAGGACTACTTTGATAAAGTTGCTTAACAATGGATCCTACAAAGAATTGAAAAAGACTTACCTAAGGAGCATGATTGTTAAAACACAGGATGTGATAAGATCCTATCCCACACTTATTACTCCAGCCCTTAAATATAAGCTGACTCTTTCTAATCCAGAAATGCTAAATATTTATTGTTTACCTAAGATACATAAATCAGGTAAAACGGTAAGACCTATTGTTTCTGGTATTAATTTTCCGACTTACCTCTTATCTAAATGGTTAACAAATGAATTTAGAAACTTTCTCAAAAACGATTTCGGTCGAAAACTCGTTGAAGTTTATAAATAAAATTAAAGGTTTGGAACCTACGGATAAGAATTTGGATTCAAACAAACTTGACGAGTTTGTTAGATTAACTACCCATTACATGTCCCAGAATTGCTTTCAAATAAATTGAATATTTTATGAACAGCACGAAGAAACAGCAATGGGTTTGTCCTTTTTTTGTCAATTTTTTTATGTCAAAATTCGAAACTAAATTTAGGAATAATACAGAGTATTTCTCAAGGATTTGGTTCCCATTGTGATTCTAAATATATTGGGCAAACACGTCGTAATTTTGATACTAGGTTTAAAGAGCATAAAGCTAATTTTAGATTCAACAGATGCGAAAAATCGATTATTGCCCAACATATTTACGAAACGGGTCATAGTATTACGGAAATTGATCTAAACATTGTAAAGGCCTTAACTTCAACAAAGCAGCTAAATTATTTTGAAAGTTTGGCCATTTTTTAAAATCAAGATAATAAACTTTTGAACAAAGATGGGGGACCCATTCCTCACTCTGATCTTTCCGCTCTATTGAAGTTGATACCTGATTTGCCACTTAGATACGCCCTTCGGCTTAGCGAGTATAAATAGCCTTTGAATGCGCAGAAGTGTTGACTTTCACGGGTGTATTGGTGAAGAGCGTATCTTCATCCAATTTTGTCCTGTACGGCTTAGCCGTCGAAATACGTATTTAGCGATTGTTAAATATTTGTGTGGTTAGGGGCTTTTAACGAATTGTGATAAGACAATCAGTATATTCTATCTATATTTTTCATATCTACGATTCTTCTTCTCTTTGATACGAAAAAATTCGTTCAATTTAGAAAATATATAAATAATTTTTTTAACAGAAATAAATAATAATATAAAGAAGACATTAGTCAATATATACCTAAAAGAAACACTAATTAAAACTGTTACGTCCATAAGAAAGTAGAAAAGAAAGAATAAGCTAGAAGAAGGAAAATATTGAAAAAAGACGATCGCTAATCAAATCAGGCAAACGAAATTAAAAAAAAGTGTACCATGATTTCAAAAAATATAAAACAATGCTAGTGAAATCTACACTGGAAGCAGATAAAGGATTACTACTATTACGCAAAAAGTTAAAATCTGCTAAAAGAAATATATACACATTAAAAGATAAAGATGACTCCTTGATTGCCGATTGAACGATATTATGACAATATCTATCAGTCAAAACCGTCAAATCCGAACATTTCTGTAGGAAATGGTATAATATACGAGGGCGTATTTTTATATAAAATCTACTTAGCCACGAAAATGAACTGTCAAAATGACAATTGTCAGTTTTTTGAATAGCTGTGACATTTTAAATTCGAGGTAGAAAGTTGTACTAAAGTACGTTATTTTCTTATAAAAATTGTCAAGGTCAAGCTAAAATTGGCAAAACTGCTTTTTATAAATTATTAGAAAATTTATTTATGTCAGGTTTTTCTGTAAACGACTTGTGTCATTTTGACATTTAAAATTAAATTGTCAGCTTTCTATTTTGAAAATGAATATGCGTAAAAAACGGAATCTTTTAAAATTAAATGCAAAAAAGCAATTCTGAAGTGTGCAGAGGAACTGTTGGATCTGCAGCCTAACATGCCAGAAGAAGTTTACGAAAGAGTTAAACAATTTTTTGGCTTCGCTTAATTGTTTCGCCAGTTATCCAATTATTTCAGGCCTAACCTGTATATTTTTATTTGAATTATAAATCCTTTGCATTTCGAATTCTTAAATTTTCCAAAGCAGCTTATTTTGTATCTGGATCGAGTTCGTTTCGTTCGCACGATGCACTTTTGACCCGTGCTATCTCTTATCACAGGTCGTTGTAATGCGAGCTTTCTTTTGGAAACGAATTTTTCGTCCGAGGCACTTGCTGTTCTCACCTGAACCCACCGTCACCGACTCGGCTAAGGTTTGTTTGTTTAAGACAAATTACGTGCGCTCGATCAATTTTTATGAGCATTGTGTTTCCTGATTATGATCAGGTACGATGGCGCTTTTCTGTTTTGATATTCCCATAGTAATTACATTTTCTTTAGCTCTTAATTAACAGTTTCATCCATGAGTTTAATCTCGGAGGCAAAGTTGTTAGCCTAATCTCATTTTCGACACCTGCTGGCGTTCTGCCTAGTTGCTCCCTTTTGAGGGTGCCTTCTCTACAATTACCGGTGCATCCACGGCGATTTCGACCAATGAGTAAAGTAGCTCACGACCAGCTTCTGTTTAACAGCAGTCTATGGACATCGAGGTTAGTTTGCGCTAGTCCGGGATTATTTTATATTATCTTCGATACCTGGAATTTATATTCTAAAACCGTTATTATTAACCAGTAAAGCTCAAATTCATACATTCATACTCTTGTTTTTTCATATTTTACCTTTTACGCATATATTTAATAATGATCAATATTTAAAGCTGGAATTTTGATGTGTATTGACCCTTTGTTAAAAGAGCATTCACGCTTTTTTTATTCCAATAGCCTAAACAGAACGGTTTTATCAAATGACTGAGGTATGCATATTCCACGATTGGTTTTGATGTTACAGTTAATTTAATAACCCGAAAGGGGTTTTTGATCTTTGTGCGTGTCGCAGCCTTCATTTGACGTACACAATTGCTTTTCTTACACCTTCGTTCTTTGACCTCCTAGATCGACTTTTTGTGTTTCTGCCCGGTGGTGACCATTGGAATATTCGTTTAGGCCATCGGGTATCGTCCATTCTTACCTCTTGGTTCGTTATTCTCTGCAATCTGTATATTCTGGTACTTCTCAAGTAATCTACCTTCTGATGAAGCCCTTTATGGAAGTGGGCGAAACACTGAGTTTTTTAATTTCAATAATACTACGGTTTAAACCGGGAAGTCGTTAGTTACATATTGCTATGTTATTTAGAAGAAAGATTTAAATGTTTAAATATGTCGAAGAGAATCACATATTTTTTCAGAATTACGTACCTGCTGTTTATCGGAAGAGACTGAGGTTTTAATGCTACAAATGTGATTCAATGTTTGAACCTTGTCTGCACTGAAAAATGGACAACTCGAGTTTAAATAAGAGTATTTTTAAAGGTGGTTAAGGTAGAGTTAATCGGCCCTGGAAAATGGTCTACATTGACGTGTTTAATGCGAATTCAAAACATCAACAATTCAACTATTACATACGTACATTCCATTACGACCTTGTAAATCAGCATTTTTTCTGAATAAATTATTTTTGTATACCAAAAAGCAGAAATATTAAAATATATGTGTTAGGTTTTGCGTCAGCCTGTGTCAAAACTGACGCAAAACCTAACCTGCTAACCTCGAATTTGACATAGACATACAGTTCCACTAACATATTATTCATACGTTTGAATTTCCACAATCCCCTGAGGATCATTTTTTTTATCTCTCGATATAATACATTTGTTTAGGGTCCATATCTCTGTGCCATATGTGAGAATTGACAACACATACTTGTCAAAAGTTTGCGTTTTAAGGTGTTTGGTGTGCCTAACTTAAATACTTCTTTTAGGTTCCCGAAAGCTGACCAAGCCATTGATAGTCTTCTATCTAAATCTGCTGTCAAATTGTTATTTGGTACTTCTAGTTTATTTCTTAGATATATGAATGTTTTTACTTTATCTATTATTTTGTCTTCTAGCGTGATGTCTTGTTGTTCGTCTGTTTCATTAGTTAAGTATTTTGTTAAGTTATTGTTTATTTTCATTATTTCATTCCAATCGGTTTAATTTTTCATTCAGTTCTTTTATCATCTCTTCAAGTTCCGTTTTTTTTTCTGCTATCAGTGTTATGTCGTCAGTGAATCTCAAGTGGTTCAGCTTTTTGTCATCTATTGTTCTGCCTCTTTCTTCCCAATCTAGTGTTTTGAACATATCTTCCAAAGCCAATGTAAACGGTTACAGCGAAATTGAGTCACCTTGTCGTATGTCACGATGTATCTTGGATGTATTAGTTTTTATTTGTGTTGTTATTTGTGCTGTAGCATTTATATATACATATATATATATTTAATAAAACTGTAATATCTATCATCTATTGCGCACTTGCTTAGACCATTTAGGACTGCCCACATCTCTATCGAGTAAAATGCCCTTTCGTAGTCTATCATCGCTACCCACAATTTTATGTTGTATTTATTTGCCATTTCTATTCGCATTGTCTGCAGATGGTCCATTGTGCTATACCGCCTTCTAAATCCTGCCTGTTCTCTTGGCTGGTAATTATCTAATTTATTTGTGAGTCTTTGTGTTATAATCTTTGTAAACATCTTGTACAGCACCGACAGCAGGATAATAGGTCTGCAATTCTCTAGTTTATTTTTGTTCCTTTTCTTAAACATTAGGACCACTAGGCATTTAACCAAGCATCCGGTATTCTGCATTCCGTTAAGCGTCCATTGTAGATTCGTTGTAGTTGGGGTATAATTGCTTGGCCACCATATTTTATACTTTCTACTGCAATTTTGCCTTCACCTAGTGATCGATTGTTTTTCATGTTCTTTAAAGCGTGTTTTTATTTTAGTTTTAGTAATTTCAGGGATTTCCTCAGGTCCTACGTTTTTTATTTTCGTTCTATCTTTTTCTCCTTTTCCCAGTGGAGGTGCTTTTTTACTTTCATAAAGTGTTAGATAATATGTTTCTATAGTTTCTGCTAGTTCGTCAACTTTTGTGATTTCTTTATTCTTTGCATTTATTAATTTTGTTATTTGGTGTCTTTTCTCGCTCATTTTTAATTATAGGCCTTTTAAACTTTTCCGTTCTTCTAGTGTTTCTCTTATTTTTATGTTTTTATATTCCCTATTATCATCTCCTACTTTTTCCTTATTATTTTTTTACTTAGTTCCACTAATTCCACTCTATTAGATGTTCTGTTTTGTAATAGTTGCTTTCGTTCCTCTATTACCTTAACCTGATCTAAAACCTTTCTTCCTGCTAGAGTTAGTAAAACTACTTTTAGCAACCCTCATGTCTAGAACTACAATTTCTTCCAAGCATAACGCGCACGGAAACATAGTATTGACTGGCTGGAAGTAACCCCGGTCACTTGATACCTGAATATCTAAGTCATTGGTGCACGGCAAATCGTGTATTTTGCTTTTGATACCTTTACATTCAGATTCAGGCGCACAGAAAAAGCGTGTTGTCTACCTGGAGGTGATTAGGTACTTGACACTGAACTCTTCGACTTCTAAGTTACGGTGCAGGGCAAAGGGGTTTGACACGGCTTAGAGATCTTTCTCAAGATACCTAGCCGTTTAAACTGAAACGTATGTAAAAATGATTATGACCGGTGCAAACGTGAGTTCTTCCTGCTAATTACGAATTTCTTAGCTCGCTTTCTAAATTAGTATCTCCCCAAGTCGATAATAATAATGAAACCGAGTTCCTGTAGAGAGCCCGCCGCTAGAACGTATAATTTGTAGATTCAGGTGATAGCCGCGAGATGAGGAAGCAGCTGGAGATCTCGTCAAAAGAGCCAGCGCAAGAGCTCGTCGAAAGCTTCGTTAAATTCGAAGCGTGAAGCGCCCGCCAATAGTAAGCATTGCACTTATGAATTTCAGTAATCCGAGAATGCGGCGGGAGTGGCCCAGAATTCGCAAAAATTCGCGTCGATCCCCGGCACGCTAAAAATTCAAGCAAGGCTCAAGAGCAAGGCTTCGACGCCCCAAGTCACTTAAAACTTGCAGGGATCTTCGATGTCATACGCCTTGTAATTTGAAGTCCCTCGAAGCAAAACTATCTTAAGAGCGAGGAGAGGCTTTCAATTTAATATCTTGAACCTATCATCCTCTCTGCGCGGGAAAAATAACCCCCTCGGAAGGTAATAACATTTTGTGTGCCATAAATCACCTGCCTCTGGCTACCACGCCCAAAGAAACTGCGGAAAGCGCTTTTATTTGTCGACGACCGGTGTTGTAGGCTCCACCAGTTGTCTAGAGGGTAGCCTGCCCAGCTGGCGTTTGAGCGCACAGAAGAATTCATTAATTTATTTTTGACTTGTAAATAATTTATTGAAACTAGAGATAACCTTTATTTTGTATCCTAGATTTAGTAATAAACATTGTAAATTTGACTCGCAGTTAATCATTCCAGCGATCTTCCAACCTTAGCCAAGAGCTACCCGTGTGCATTTTTAAGTAAAACGAATTGAAATTAAGCTAATTAGACCAGGAAGTAAAATTTTGCAGTTTACAAAAATCATTGGTGCTTTATAGATAGTTTAAATTTGTTCCAATTCTGGCAGCATTTGTGTTTTTTCATAAGTTTATCCGGCGTTGTTTGGACATTCAATTTGAATATTCGTCAAGAGAGCTTTCCAAGTTCCCCTTGGTAGTTTTAGGGTTTTGAATTCACAGAATTGGAAATTGGGCAATGCCAAATCCTTCCAAACAGCAAATCAATCTTTTTGCACACGTTATGGCCGTTTTGTGTTAGTATCTATCAACTATTAATTAGAAAAAATTATAAACTAGTTTTTCTCTAATCATATTCTAATTTTCATCGGAAAATTTTTATACCTTTCTTACATGTCTTTCAGGAATAGCAGTTTCTATTTTCAAAGTACAGATTTTATGCAATTTTTTATAGATAGATAGCTAATAGAAATCTAATTTGAACAAGTTTCTAGTACATCAGCTTACAATATCTTACTTTTTCTACTATCCAGTTCATTCGGTGGACTGAATGTTACAATTTCTTAGAGATGGAAATTACTGCTACTCACTAGTAACGTTCCATTCGCTTCCGTTTCCGAAATATAGCTATTCAAAATAACGTTTTTCCAGGCCCACATACGAAAGTGGCAGTTTACATACAGTCAATTAGCCGAAAAATGACAATATTATCATTCACCAGGTCGTTATCATAACAAACGTGTTTGTTATGAAAAAATTCACATTGGGCTAATTATGTAATTTTAACCTAAAAGCTGCTGAAAATATGTCATTTTAACCTAAAAACTACTGAAAATCTACTGACGTTGTCAATTCTCACAATAAAGCTGTCATTTATTAAATTGCAAAAATGTGTCGTTTCGTGAGAAAAATAGCGTACATAACTCGCTCGAAAGTGTATCGTACGCTCGTGTTTTAAGTCACTCGGCATCACTACGCTTCGCCTCGTTTCTCGAATGTACTCTCACGATATTATGCCACTTTCGCAGCATGTTATACAATATATAGTGAATTTATTTTATTGGTTAACATACCAGTTTGGTTTCAATGCCAGTGGTTACAAATGAGACCAATAAATTAGAGCGTTAACATACGCATTTAAATATGGTACTTGCTAATAAGAAACTTTAATTTTTTAACTAAAAAGTAGATACCTGGGTACAATTCACAAGTTGTATCTTTTATTGACTTGTATATATTAAGATAACTTTTAGTTGCCTGTTTGTCAAGTAATAATTCGTATAATAAACGCTCTCATCTATTGGTCTCATTTGTATCCATGGAAGTGACCTGTATGATTAAATGCTGGCATAGAAACGAAACTCTTATGTAAACCATTAATAGTAATTTACGATACAAGTGCGTAAAGCTACTCTTTAGGCACGAGTGGGGTAGAGTTAAAACGCGAGTGAGCGAGCGTCTTAAGTCCCGCGAGCGACTAAAGATGCTTTACGCATGTGTATCGTACAATATTTTATCTACGATAGAATCTAGAAAACACGGTAAATATAAAAGAAAAATTAAATGTAAATTGGGATTATCAGCAACCGGTCGTAATTTTGCGTGTTTTAAAATTTTAAAACACGTTGCTACTGTCAACGTGCCTAATGAAATCTTTTAAACACGTTACTACTAACGACGTAAACTAATGAAAACATGTTATTAAACAGTCGTTTTACAAACTTAAAACTGCTAACTAAAAGGCAATTTTACGCACTGTCGTAGATAAAACAAATTCGTTGTACTAATTTTCTTTACGATCGTGTCAAAATGACAATTTTTTGCACTTTTTCTAGTGTCAAAAGCGATGTTTGTAGCACTCTTAATATTAGCACCCAAAATAGGTTGCCGTTGGAGGCGTGTTTTAATAATTTATTAAACCACGCTTTGCCGTAAATTTTAATGTAACATTACGTAGAATATCTAACACAATATGACGGAAAAAGTGTCACCCAACTAATTTTTTATATTTCTGTTACGATTGTAGAAAAAATAGCGTATGATACACGTGTATAAGAGCCATTAAAGCACTAGTGACGTTAAAAGCTCGTCGCACGTGCTTTAAAGGCGTACTTATACACTTGTATCATAATATACTATTCTACGACTGCTCTGAAAATAGCAAAAAAAACACTCCTAACTAGGTCTGAAAATCGTAGATTTCACACAGCGTGCGACAACGTTATCGCATGCACAAAAACAGCGTGCGACATTGATGTTACACGCTGTTTTTAAGCGCGTATATTTGAAATCTAGGCGCCGCACTATGTTATAGAAGCTCAGTTTTTTTGTCAAAAATATTTTTTTCATAAAAGCCAATCAACTACTTTTAAAAATTGCTAATTCATCAAGACAATAAATATTATATCTTTTTTTAACTGTTTACATAAAGGGTGACACTCCCCCTTTCCTCCAAGAGGTTATTCACACACAATTGTGCAAGAGCACACACCAACCTAAAAATTCAAAAATTTTATATACAACAAATTTTAAGTAAACGAAACACTGGCGGATTTGAGGGAAGTACTTATTTTTAAACCGGTTTTCGCCCCTTCCAACTTTTTTCCACGTTGTTGATATACAGGGTGTTTGTAGATCGCTAGACAGCTCGCAACTTCGTTAATAATAGACATATTGAAAAGAACTTTCTTTTGTTTTAAATGCCAGCATACAACCTAAAAATTGACGTAAACCAATTTAAGCCACGGCTTCCTAGTTTTATGTAGTGATACACAACTTTGTTTTTTTTTTAATAGAAACCCTGTATATTTTTAGATATTTGTATTCAGCAGTAAAAGTGCTTTATGATAGCATTCTTAAATTTAAATTGTGGAACTTATTATTTTTCAAAATTAAATTTTTTTTAGCCAAATAGGCCATGAATTACGCAAAATCACTAACAATTCAACAAGAAATGCAATACAGTTTTTTGAGCTTGAGGTCCATTTCTTTTATTTTCTTTGTTATGTGTGTTTTCCACGTAAGCCTAATGTCCAGGTGCATATTGTTTTGGATTATCGGTAGAAATTCTCGGCTCTCGATTGAAAATAAACTATTAATATACCTACAAGACGGTTATCAAACCAGTATGGACCTATGGGATTGAACTATGGACTATGGGCAAAGATAATATATATTATCTTTGCTATGGGGGTGCTCCAGCTCCTCCAATGTAGACGTCTTACAACGGTTTCAATCAAAAACCTTGCGTATCATAGCCGACGCTCCGTGGTACGTGTCAAATCGTACCCTTCATGAAGATCTAAAAATATCATATGTCAAAGATGTTATAATTCAATATGCTAACAATCATTTACGCAAACTGCAAGTTCATCCAAATGAAAGTATCCGCCCTCTTCTTGAGAATAACTACTACAGACGTTTACAAAGAAAGTGGCTAACAGATATGGCAGTGTAGACTCAGAAATAGCGCTAATTGTGACATAAATAGTATTAGTTGTAGTTATAAAAAATGTTATTATTTTATTTTGAGGTAACACCACTGGGTGTTATTCTTAGCATGCAATGTACATAGCCCACAAATAAGCTTATGGAATTTATTTTATACTGTTGCAAAACAAACTCCACTTCACTCTAAAAATTTCTCATGACCGAATTATAGCACCAAACGTACTAAAACAATTGAAAACTATGTTTTTTTTTAATGGAACAATCTGAGTTTCATTAAACAGTTGAAAACTACAATAAAAGGGCTTTCCAACGGTGTACCATATTCGCCATTTCGTTTAGAAGTAGCTTTTAACAAATGAAAAATACGTAAATCAATTTAAAAATAAATGTTATTGTTAATGAAACTCATATTATTCCAATTAAAAAACCATAGTTTTTAATTGCTTTAGTACGTTTAGTGCTATAATTCGGTCATGAGAAGTTCTTAGAACGAAGTGGAGTTTGTGTTGCATTTCTTGTTCGATTGTTAGTGATTTTGCCTTCTTTTGCTCAACACTCTTTATTAATTTTGAAAAATAGTAAGTTCATAAATTTAAATTTAAGAACGCTATCATAAAGCACCTTGAGCCCTGATTGCAAATATCTAAAAATATACAGGGTGTTCCATTTAAAAACCAAAGTCGTGTATCACTGAGAAAAAAATAGCAGACCATGGCTTAAATTGGTTTACGTCAATTTGTAGATTGTGCACTGGCATTTAAAACAAAAAAAGTTTCTTTTTATATCTCTATTATTAATGAAGTTATGAGCTATCTAGCGATCTACAAACACCCTGTATGTATGCTTACATTACGAATATTTTGTTTAAAAGTCTTGTAATATTCTTCAGTATCTTGGTAAGGTTTACTACGACCCAAAAAAATTGACTAAAGCAGTGGTCTTTAGATATTGATTTTTTTTCAGAAACCCAAATATTAGAAAGTTCCATATTTGCAAAGCGGTATCCATCTAAAAACGAAAAATAAAAAAAGTTTAGTTACTTGGATACAGTGGATTGTTATTATGCAAAGGACTATTGATCCTTTTTACGCTTTTTCACCAAGACTAACTTACGTAAGAAGTCCAAAAAATTAACTGTTCCAATTCACCTAAAGATTTTTGTTTGAAGTGGCGTAAATGAAAATGTAATCGCCATCTTGAATCGATTATTTTAAAGTTTCTATTTTCAACGTTAAATTCCTAATCAGCGACCTCTAAAATCCCTATACACAGATTTTAGTACAAATTGAATGTAAATTACAAAAATCGCCGGCCATCTTGGATCCGCCATTTTGTTTCTTTATAAAAGTGGCACACATACTTGAAAGCTTGTAACATCTAAAATATACCAAAAAGGCAGCTAAAGGCAAAAGAAAAATTGATTTCCCAAAAATAGAGACTCCAGCAAAAATCGCGATGCAGAAACCACGGATGACTCTGGTTGACATTTTTTTGTATCCCAATAGAAAGTTTTACAGAACTTTTTTTTAATATACCTTTTGCATTTTTGATTATTTATTCCGTAAAAAATAAAGTAACAAACTGTAAGGTAATTTTTCGAATCTAAAATATTCTTATATTTCTTATTTCTTATGCTTATTTATAAAGGTCAAATAAAACGCGTGTTGTTTTAAGAACCAATGTAATAAATTGTTTTGTATTTCGTTTGATGCGTTACCTTAACAACCAACTAGGTGATGCGATTATAACATTACCCCCTCCCTCTCCTAAAAAAATAAAAGGTAGGAAGAGAGGCCAGGTAGGAAAACAAGATATAATATGCGAACGCCTCACTAACCTAAGATTCGATGATGACATTTTGTTATTTTTAAATAACGTGGATGTAAACAGCCACCCAGGAAGTACAACTCAAAATGAACATTTTACAAACCAAAATAATGGCTAATAAAAAATATCATCAGAGGAAGAACAAGACCTCGTAAATAAAGTCGCAAAATTTAGAATGTGGAACAATATACAAAACAAGAAAAGAGTTGCGATTCAAGTTTTACAAAATTATGGTAGTTCCAACCATCCTATGTAGCAGTAAAACATGGTCTAACAGACAAGAATCAATCGATAGAAGTAAAATGTTTACGTAGTGTAGAAGAAGAAAAAAAATGACACAATTTCTGACTCATGTAAAGTAGCTTTGCTCGGAAGTGGATGATGTATGTATATTACGTAAATAATCATTAGTTGTACGAGAGTTTTAATTGTTAAATATATTGTGTGTTTAAATGTATTTTAAATGTTTTACAAGATTGTAGAAAAGAAACCTGTTGGAGTCGAGATAAAAAATGTAAAACAAGTAGCCATGACGTTACTGTAACGGTAACAGTTTCGTGTTTTCTTGTATGGAATTGTTTGTCGAAATAATGTTAAATACAAGTTACAAACTAATCCTGCACGTAACCAACTTTTAAAAGGAACTTTGGTTTTGAAAATGTGGTTGGGGTTTTATCTAAACCAACATTAAATAACATTTTAAAAAGGGTTCGTTCGGATGTTTTCAAAAGATTATGGGTATTTCTACTCATCAAAACAAAGAAAATCATACATAATGTGCACTCTGGGTCGGAATCGTTTCACTGTATCACATTATTATCATGTCAAATTTCAAGTATTGTAGAATTCTTGTTCATTTATCATGAAGAGGTTAACCCTTCACTGCATGATTTTTTTAAATCCTTTAAAAAAAATTTTTTTGGGCAGCCATGTTGCTTAAATATATAGGAAAAATATTTAAAAAAATATAACTCAAGATATAATAGGTTTATTACAAAAAAAATAATGTGTTGCAGTTCTGCAACACCATGCTTTTGAACATGAACTTACATAAATACACTTCAGAAATGAAATTTTTTGAAACAGTTATTTATTTTGTTAAAACACACTGCTACTCCACATTTTCCACACATAACTTGAGTGTAACCTTTACACCGTGGTAGTTTACATCTCATTCGCTTCGATGTCCATTCAGGCCAGTGCGATATTTGATCTGTTCGAACATCCTTTGGTGGAACTGTTTGAGTTCTGCCTTTGCGTTTTTTCATTTGCAGCATATTTTCAATATCTGCACTTGGTCTTCCACGTTTTGCAGTGCTACTTTCCCCCACTCTGCATAAGGATTCGGCTAGTTCTGTACGAAATTCGTATAACTTCATTACAGAAGCATTGTTTTTTGATTGCTGAACTCGCTTGTACAGAACCCATGCATTGACAATCATCATATCCAATAAGTGATAAAAGATCCTGAAATACCACTTCTTGCTGCGCACTAATATCTTGCATCGTGCTATGTGGCTGTCCATCAAGTCAACACCCCCCATGTGCCGATTATATTCTTTTATTACAGCAGGGCAACTTATTGTAATTTTTTCTTTTTTAGTTTTATCATATCTTTCAACTGTAGAAAATGGAAGCTCTCCAGCAAAGGTCGATAACAATGTAACAACTTTATTGTCCTTCCACGCCACACATGACATTTCTATGCCATCTAAACTACCGACTTGTTCAACACTGTTTCCACGAGGTAATTTGGACAGTACTTTCTCTTCAGGTAATTTACAATTTTGTAGCCGATTTCTTCGCACTGTTCCAAGGCTATAAATGCCTTGCTGAGCCAAATAAACTTCCAGTGCAGTTGTAGTGTAGTAGTTGTCAAAATACAGTCTGTAATTTACATTTTTTGGAATTATTCTAGACAACCGTACTACAACATTTCCACAAGCACCTAAATCTGGTTCATTTGGTAGTCTAAGTGCCTCACTTTCTTTGCCTGTATAAATTTCGAAAGCATAAGCAAATCCTAAAACATCGCATAACACAAAGAGTTTGAATCCCCACTTATGAGGCTTGAGTGGCAAATATTGCTTCATATAACTGCGAGCTTTTGTAGAGCAAAGTTGCTCATCTACTGCTAAATAGGGTTGCAGTGGAATCTTAGCAAAATTTTCATTTAGTATATCAATAACTGGTCTGAGCTTGTGCAATCTGTCATGCTGTGAGTTTTCTCTAGGTACATGGGTGTCATTATCATTGAAATGTAAAGTTTGTCGGATCTTTTCATATCGATTTACAGACATAGTTTTTTGAATAGGCAAGAATGCCAAATTTTCTGACCAGTAACATCTACAATTTGGCATATGCACCAGTGACATATATATTGTCACACCAATAAATTGTTTTAGTTCGAGATGTGTTAAATTTAAGGGTTTAGTAATATTCTTTTGAGCTGCGTATAAATTACTCTCCGATACAATTCTGTTGATTAGATTATCAGTAAAAAAGTAAGAAAAAAATTGGTATGGCGTTTCCAACTCCATAACTTGCATAGGCAAGGAAATATCTCCACGAAACACCAACTGCTGTTCGTTCAGCTGAAGATTTTTTGTTTTCCACAGTATAGCAGCAGCCTTTGATGTAGTTTGGTTCTTCTTATTATTTTTTGGTACTCGTACTGAACTATTATCGCTACAGTTATTCATATTTGCAGACGTTGATGGTTGTGGTGAATTATCTCTAATATTCTTAGTCTTCGCTGTTGTTTGACAGAAACTGCTGGCATCGCATTGCACAGTACCAGTAGAACTCAAATCACATTCATCTGGTACATCTTCGACTGCCTCCTCACTTTCCGACTCTGTATCAGGAATATAATCAGCATCCGCAATACTGTCGCTGTCTGAAAAATCCAATCCGTCTTCACTATCACTAGGATTATCAAGAATCTGTTGTAGTTCTTCGTCAGTAAGAAATTTTCGCTTCCACTTGCCTGCCATGATCCTACTGCAAAAGATCATAACAATGCATGATGTTGTACAGATGCAACATAAATATTTATCCATATTTCATAATATAAATCCCAAAAAAGTTAGTTAATTTTTATGTATAAAGGTTAGTATTACTTACCTCTACAGTACACAATTTTTATTCGACCAGTTAACGCCAATTTTCAACTAAATTTATTAACCAAAGTTTATGCATATGACGATATAACCTCAATACACACATTCACAACATAAAACTTTAAAATCGGGTATGTATCGCCATCTGACGGTAAACTGTTGTACTATATACCTGAAAGATATGTTGCAGATATGCAACAACATGAAGCCCAGACTTACAATTTATATAGGAATAAAATAACGTCATTTAAAACACTATGTTGCATTTATGCAACTGGATGCAGTGAAGGGTTAAGAATTTTTGAACGAATATGATGGGAGATTAATAGGTCTGGAAAATCCAACTCCATGACCTGTCCGATCTTTTGATCTGATCTCAGAAGTAAATTTGAAATTCTATGATCCAGCACGTTCAGTGTATACTCAGCTTAATGGTGGACATTTTTAGTGTTCTTCACATGTTTTTATTCAAATACACTAAAATTGCATTTTTTTTTTAATTTTCGTGTATCGAACACGCTTATATATTTTTGGCCAACCTTTTGGAAATACTCTTAACAGAATAGGTTCCCAAAAGTAAGTACCGTATCTGGTGTTCTTGTAAATTTGACGTCGAAGTCGGCGCTGAAGAGTTCATTGTGGACATCACAAAACGTACCTAACCCTACTTTTATAAACAGATTTAACAACAAAAAACCATTCAAATGCAAACATTTAAACCTAACTTTAAAACACTACATTTCCAGAAAATGGTAATAATTTAATTGTAATTTATTGCAATAAAAAAAGTTTACCGCCTTCACCAATGCACGCTCGAACTCTTCGCACAATCCTATTGCTGACTGTAACACATTCGGATTGTTATTAATTGCATTACTTTTTTCTAATATTATGTGCAGCAATTCGTTTAGGTCATGTATTGGTTGGTGGAAAATGGAAATACGGCCACAGAAAGAAATCGCATGGCGTCAGGTCTCAAGATCTGGCATGATAAGGTATTAGTGTCTTTCGACTAATAATCTGTCTGTCGAAAAAAAATCGTATCATATTTAAGGTATCATGTGTTGTGTGCGCAGTCTTGTAGGAAGAAACTAAACTTGAGTCATCGTCATGAAGCTCTTCGAAAAATGGCTGTAAAAGCTCTTCTCGATACCTTTCTGCAGTCAAAATACTTTTGTCTTACTTTTACCTTCAAACAAGTATGGCCCAATTATTCCACGCCTGGAAATAGCCTCCCACACTCCTACTTTTTGAGGATAAAGAGGTGTCTCTACCATAAAATTAGGCTTTTACAAACTCCACCAACGCATCTTTTGAGAATTAATGTATCCATTTAAATAAAACCAGGACTCGTCCGTGAAAAAAGTGTTCTCCAATAAGTTGTCATTGAGGGTATTTAGGAACCACTGACAATATTCAACATGCTGAGGATAATTAGCTTCGCGTAATTGTTGTACAGGCTGCAAACGGTAAGGATAGACCAGGATGTCCTTTAATATTTTGTGGCAGGTGCCAACTGCCAACTCAACTTGTTGACACAAATGGCGTACGCAGATTCGAGGGGCATCTTCCATAATCTGTCTTATATTTTCAATTACTTCTGCCGTTCTTCTCGAAGGACGACCGCTGCCTTCTTTGCGTGAAACAGATGTAGACCGACGAAAAACTTCAACGCAGTGATTTAGAGAACAACGGAAAGTGTTATAATGCAACGCAAGATTTGGAAATTTTTGCAAAAACTCTTCAAAACAATCATGGATAGAGCACTGCCATATTCCATTAGAAGATTACAGAATACGTCTGTCTGTCTGTCTAGAGAAGCTCATATTTTGTAAATAAAGATTCTGTCAAATACATAATTTGCTAAATGACATCAAACGCAAAGGGACATTTGGTAGAAACAGCTGATGTGCTTGTGGTACGTTCACAATGAACTCTTCAGCGCCGACTTCGACGTCAAATTTAAAAGAACGCTCTTTATAAAACCTACGGTCTCATCTACAGGTGCCAGACAGAGAACTTAAAATGTTAGGAATTATTCTGTTATTGCTAGACATACATGAACAAATGAAAGGAAATTCGGCTATTGTAAAAAAAGACATTCTGCGATTCGACTAAAAAAGTGATTCTCCATCAACAATTTCAAAGATTGGCTTTCCTAGTGAGAAGTCCTTATAACAGTTAAGTTTGGGTTGTAACTCACGTATGTGTACAGCTTGTTCGATTTTAAACAAATATTAAATATAGTTGATACAAGCAAACATGAGAGTCGAAGAGGCGTGGCAAGAGCTGCAATCGTTTTTAGCGTATAGTCAAGTAAAAAATACTTTGGCGCCTAATTTAAATATTTGATAAGTTAGTGTTACTAAACTTGAAATAATGTTTTATTAGTATTTAAAGTTTAATTGATTGCAATAACAACGTAAAACGCACAACTACATTTTAAACTATGAAATTTGAACAGTTACTTCAAGTAATTCGAATAAAGTACATTAATGTTCCCTATATTGTCTTTCACTGAGGAAGCATCTATAGTACGATCGGATATTATTTTCATTTAGTATGGTTATGGAATAGTTTCTAATTTATGAATGCAACCATAACTCACTTAGAAATCATATGTCAATTTTGTCAGTTAGGTAAAAATATAGTTGCTCTCATAAATTAGGAACTATTCCGTAGCCATACTAGATGAAAATAATTTTTGAACATACTATAGAAGCTATCCTCTAAAAGATTATGGAAATCTACTTCTAGTCTTTCACTGAGAAAGCATCTATAGTACGATTGGATGTTATTTTCATTTAGTATGGCTATGGAATTTTTGAACATAGTATAGAAGCTATCCTCTATGGTCTATGGTGTATTAATGTTTTGCACGCAAGTTTTCAGAAGAGTTAAAAGTGGGTTCGTCCGCCAGGCACACTGTTTTTCATAATTAGAATGTGTTTCATACGCGTCTATTGATGGCACAATAGTCAACTGGTTTTTACGAGTATTTTAGCGCTTGTCTTCCGGTGTCCTTGGAAATTGGCTTAGCTTATGGCTGGCATGTACAACCTAAGAGTGAATCCTCATTCTTTCTGGGCGGCCTCCAGATTTTGCGTGGTTAGATCACTTTTCTGTATTCGCCGATTGTCATCTGCAGATATGTGTGGGATATTTTGTTTCACGCAGCTTGAGGGCAGAATCATGCCTTTACAGTTCTTTTCAGTTGTCCCGCCTCGTTGCTTAAGATGGCTTCGCGTTTTCTTTAGAGATCCATCCGCTACCTGGGCAATATATGAGCATTGCGCACTTGTCTTATGGACCTAGCAAGGTTAGCTGCCTCGATACGGATCTAAGGCATCGCTGTCCGACCTGCAGCTTCTTGGATAACGCAAAGTCAGGTTTTTTGTTTTATTGCTATATCTTAGCATGGTATTGCTGCACTCCAACGATAAGAATCACAGAAATATCCTCGTGTGCTTTACTTACACCATCAGGCTTTCAGAAATTCAGGAAAGCCACTCCGACATGGTCGCAAAAATAACTGTTGTATAATATTTTCAAGAATTAAATTTTCTTTATACAATCAACGATCTTTGCTGCCTGTTATTAATTAATTTTGAATTTTACTCATACTATTAGCGTATCACTTTAACTAATTTTGGATTTCATTCAACTTATATAATTGTTTGTTAAGATAGTGTACGGACCTAATTTAATCAGCTCCAATATCGTCCAGCAAAAGTTTTTTAGGTGCATTCACTGTTATTTAATTATAATATACGCTCCGTTTCTACGAGGAAAAAACGTTGCGAACGTGTTTTACTGTAAGTAAAAGAGCTTGCCAGCTCCTACTGAGGCAGCATTCAATTAGTCTTTTTTTCGCTGTTTGATTCCTGCGCAAAAGAGTTTAACTCTTTTAGTTACAACTATTTTACGTCACGATTTTGCTGTAACAAAGTATATTCAAAAATTTAGTAATTTAACTTCTGAATGACTTTGGAAGATGACAAACTCAGTGTCAATTGTGTAATGTCAATTTTAATGCAATATCTTTGGCCGTGGTCATTTTAATTGATTTTAATATGCGCTTAGGTTAGCCTTGGTTAAGAATTTTACTTCTGGTATTTTGTTTTATACGATATACCAATACTTTTTCCTTTTTTTTTTGAATAGCTTGGTTAGAGATACAGGCCTGCAACTATAAGTGAAGTTTGTTTACTCCGTTGGTTTGTTGCTGTTATACTGCAGCTGGCACCCATGTTGTTTTTATTCAGCAGCTCTAACAGCCATTTTGTCTAATCCTTGCGACCAGGACCATGTAACCACCCAGAATTTGAGTTAGTCTGGGTTGTTGTATAGGATGGGACATTTATTGTATCTAGGAAATTTTTATCCACAGTACCCATGTTGTACTTTCAGTTGCTTGTAATCAACTTTTCTAGTAAATAATTTACAATTTTCGTTGTTTAATTGTAATTGCATACTTTCATCTCAATTTCATATGTGCGTTGTGCATATAATGTTGCATATTTAAAGAATATAAGTATATTATGTCAATGTGTAGTCGTGTTCGAAAATGTGTTGTAAGTTTATTGGTGGTTGTATTTTTACTTAACAAAGGTTCACACTGTAACATTAACTAGGTAGACTGAGATGTATACTTTCAAAATATATGTATAGATATATTAGTTTTTTTTTTTTGACTTTGTGTAATTAATTTATATTCACAAGCCCAAATGCCGTATAACACTTTCATGAAGACGGCTGTACAAGCGCATATATTTGTGATTTGCTTATAATAATTTACAATCAACTATTAAAGTACTTTGATGACCACAGACTATTTTTTATACGATCCTGTTATTTTAATTTTACATTTTTTATGAAAGCGGTGAAAGGTTGATCGTACTAATTAACAGCACGACACAGTCCAAACCGAAATTTGTTGTGTTGTAAATAAGTATAATCTATTCACGACGTTTCCTCCTCCAGGTGGTTGTTATATGTGTTTATTAGGTTGCATGTATGAATTGTGATGGAAGGCAAACTGTGACATGGATAAACTGTGATATTTTATATAACTGATTTAATAGCATTGTTGCAATTTTAATGTCAAAATACCAAAAATATTACGGAAGGAGATAAAAATGTAACTGGCAACAGTACAAGCCTTTAAAAATCATAACCACAAATTAAACACATCATAAAACCAATTTTGTCATGTCTGTTTCTTTCGCATGATTACCAACAAAAATGTCACCCTAACATAGTCTGCTGGGAGGAGGAAATATCGTGAATGGATTATATATTTTCTCTACTTTATATACAATTTAAATTACTCAAATAATAAATTTTATTCTTTATGTGGCAGTAACATCGCCCCTAGAATTACGCATAATCTGCTACCCTCGCGAATCATAATCACCACATGCTCCCTTTAATAAATAATTAGACGAGGACCTGCATGGTCGGCTCGATTTACCCGCATGGCGTGATGCTTGGAGGTTTGGGATTTTTATAACTTTTTTCCCACATTCTCCACAATAGCTGTGACATATGACTATTGATCAATGAAATATGGAAGTAAAAAAGTTAAATCTATTCCGTTGAATTTTGACCAATGATTTTTACATTTGAATGGTAGCAACAAGTTGTATAATCATTATATGTGAAAACAACCAGTTTGCTATATTTTTGTTTTGCGATGAGAATTTAAGAATAAGGACGTTAAAACTGTCCAAATTGCACTCTAAATATTTAATAACCGATGTTGGCGTTGCACACTTATTACCAATAACCTGTTCTTCCATTTTGTTTTTATCAAGAATAAACGATTCTTATAACGTTACTATGATTTTTATATTTGTAAGTTGATCAAATATGAATGTGAGTGATTTAAAGTAATACTAACGCTGTAAGTTTTGCAAACCTTCTTCAACCCGAATTTCTCGAAGTTTACTTATATTATTCTATTTTTTCAGTTTTGTGCACAAAATTATCTTACTTAATATCTACAATTGGTTATCTATTACTGAATTTTTCTTTAATATTTTCCAAAAAACCTTGTATAGAATGTACTTTCACTTGAATCCATTATGGTAAACTGAAAGAAAGTTGCTTTAATAGTCTTATAGTCTAAGATAATATTTGTGTCAGTCCGCAATAACAAACCTTATTACGGCGTTTTTGAAATTTAGAAAGTTGAAAATTTCTATTTTATTCCGACAATAAATTTAGTTTTACCCCAGCTCTGGTAAGGCAGTTGTAATTATGGTTACACTAAAATAAAAATTTTAATGCCAGATAAAAATTGTGTGCAATTGAAGAAGTTGAGATGATGTGAAGAGGAAGAACAGTTCTAATAATTTTGGCGAATTACCTAATATCTACAATCTTAAAAACGGGGATTATATTATCAGTGTTGTTCATAAGTAAACAGGAATTCAACCTTTAATTTAAAGATAACGGAAGTTTGATGTGAAAACGAAAAACGCAACGTGTAATATTTTGTTGAGGATATCCCTTATACATATTTAGTTGGAAATTTTCCATAACAACGGCGATTATTGATAATCTGATTTTTTTTTAATTTACTGGGAAATTTTCACTGATTGTAGTTTTGACAATTTTGAATCGGTTCCGCCGTTTTTAAACAGTGTCACTCACATATTATTCGGAAAATGGTTATTTGTATACTTAGGCCGCGAAGTGAGTCTTTGGCGTACCGACGAATTATTTCGAGGAAGCCAAACATTTCGCGGACGTGGTATACACGTGCAACTGCAACTCATATTATAATCAAAAACACGTTATTAATTGTTTGCGAAATCGTGCCGAACAGTTCACAACTGTTGAAATTAGCAACGGCCAAAAAACGAATTTTACAGACTCTACTAATAAAAACGGCCGCAAACTAGTAACGGCCACGAAAATGAATTTCGCAGTGGTAATTACGTTCGTAAAAATAAACTTTTCGGCATGGTTGCACAAAAACCTATTCTCGTACTGACAGAAGAAACTGAAAGGATCAAAATTAGAGCCAGTCTACTCATTGAGCAGTAGTTTTTTAATGATTTCATATAATCGCCTTTTTGGTGAATTCTCTTCCAAGTATAAATATGGTGTTTCTGGGGATTAGGTCACTTTAGACGCCTGTGTGTGGAACCGGTTGCTTATTTTAGTTAAGTTTTGGAAATTTTTAAAAATTTAATTTGATACCTTGTAGATTGTTGGGCTATCCGCGTTTAATGGGAGAATTCTTTCGGTTTTCCGAAAATATTGACACTTAATGATAGGTTCTTCCGGGTTATGTAGTGGTCGTCGATTTGAACTTGTTCAAGTTCAAGTTCAAATCGACGACCACGGCATAACCCGGAAGAACCTATCATTATAGACAACGGCCGAGAAAGCCTGCATTCGAATATTGACACTTGTTTTCCGGTATTCTTAGAAAACGGCTTGCGGACAAGTGATTACGAGGGAGAAGAAGGCGTCGTCGTCCTTTGTTGGGCTGTCACTATAATGGCGTGTTTACGTTAATCGAAGAGTAAGTCTTTATTCATTCTGGGCGGCATGCAGATTTTCCGTGATTATCTCGCATTTCTCTAATGGGCGATTGTGACCTCTAGGCCTTCCTTCCGATTCTTCTGGTATTCTGCATTCTTTAGCGACCCATTTTCTATCTAAGCGATCTCTCCACATTTATTTTATGAAGCTAGAAAAGTATTTAAGGCCATGGCGCCGCTGTTCGACTTGTAACTCGTGGATGACGCAAGGTCAGGTTTTATTTGTTCTACTGCTTTCCGCTTGGCGTCTCTGTATTCCAGTGGACTTACTTGGCGTTAGAATTTAGTTTGTTGCATAAATTTAGTGGCGTGAACGCATCTTTAGTTGTGCTCGTTAATCATGTGAACGGTTCTTTAGTCGCCGTCTGAAATATGCACAGATAGTGGTTATTTACTTTACCGGTAAGTCTCCACTGCTCTTTTTAACTGCGTTTGCGCATTTTGTCTGTGGCTTAAAAAGTTTATTTTGCAGTGCAGGCGTCTTTTGTTTAGCATTTTCGAGATACCAAGCTACTTGTTGCAACTCGAATAGCGTCCTCTTCTCTGCGTAGTTTTAGCCTGGCGACTTGTATATAATTTTTGTGCTCCGATTTAGCCCGTTAACTTCTTATACTTGGAGAGATTCTTCGCGGATAATTTACTTTGCTGTGGATTTTGGATCTGGAGTGCTTATTTTGGACTCATTTTTGTGTCTACGTCTATTAGACGGATCATCTATTACAAGTTGTTAGCCGTCTTGTATTACTGGATGAGTGTTTACTTTATTTTGGTTTTTGTAGCGTTTTGTATTTAAATGATTGCGTATGGCGTTTCTAGCTTTTAGGAAAGAGTCTAAAATTCGCCGGTACAGGATGTCGTGGGGGGCGTGCATTCCCTCCGTCTTGGGAGCCTTATTTGATATTGATTCGCATCGCCTAAGCGATCCGCTTTGTAGCCTTATTTCGCTTGGGACCTAGTGGTTGCTTAAAACACCCTCAACCTGCTGCCAGCATAGCTGTGATAGCCTGCTTGGAGGTTATTTAGCGATCCTTTACAGAAACTTGACCCCTCAGATAAGTACTTACAACCTAGCGAACTGCGTTGCTGCAGCTCTATCAGAGTTATGGAATTATACCTTCTTCGCGTAGCGTTCTAACTTTCGTGTGGTGATATTCAAGCCGATGCAATTGGTTGAGTTCCATTCAGGATTCAGCCGATTCTAAACTGTTTTAATGATATTCGTCCTACGAGTATTCAAGTGTTAACGTAGAGTGAATTAGAGTAAAACTGCTTGTAGTTTATACGTATGTGTTTAGCCTTAAATTGCTCGTTGTTGTGTGATTAATTCCTAGTATAAAATATTATTTGGGGGTGCACATCTAGCTTAAGTAATGCTCTTAGAATCTATTGTACTGACTGTTCTATGCAATGTTTGAGAAATAAGTTGCATGCCTTGTTTATAATATTAATTTTCTGATTTCGATATTGCTACCTTTCGCATTTCAGATATTGTACGAATGTCTGCTGCGATTTATTTGTGTTTATAAGTTTCCGACCTATCTGAGTATACTAAACAAGGACTTGTTGGTGCAATATTTGTTGATATTATCTTGTAAGCAACCGAACGTCATCTTCACCGAGCTGACTGGCGGGCCTTCAAGTTTACTCTTGTTGCGATATTTGAGATTCTAGAAATTTAGGAAAATTAAAACTAACAGACTCACTAAAACTTTCATGCGTACTTTAACCAAACCATAGAGCGATTAGAAATCAAGAAAGACATTCGCGATGCGCTTTCAGAGAATTGTAGAATAATAGACTTTTAACAATGTGTATTTGAACTTGTTTAATATTTTCAGGAGTTAAATCTATAATTCATATGTTTCTAGTCTACGACCTGCGTTTCTGGGTTTATTACTTGGAGCGAATAACACAAATACTGTAATAGTATGACATATACCCTATGTCACACAAGGCGCCATCAATCTGTATAAGCAGAACAGAACATAGAACTTTAGTCATTTTTATGTATGTACCAGTTGCAGTAATTTGTGTAATTGAAGACATATTTAATTACGTACATGGAAGATCTTACAATACTTTAGATTTTATATATTTCTTCACGTGTACTATCAAAATAAGCAGTTCATCTGGCAACAATATTCTATTCTGTCAAATTACAGTAAATGTGTTAGAGGTTATACAGGTTATACAACAAAATGAAAATTACGGTTGTGTTCATATGCAACTTAACAACAAAAATCCAAGGTCAACCTTCATGCAAAAAAGGTGTGAACCTATTACAGTTGTCACTCATTATCTTATCATTGAAGATACATTTGCTAGACATTCATTTTGTAGTTAACGAAACTATAATGACAGTCGTGGCTAATGTGTAATGGAACACCCACACAAATGATGTCCTTTACAAGGCGTTGAACGACTTTATTAACTGTAGGTGTGTATATGAATATTAGGTGATAGTGTAAGAAATAAAATAGCTTTTATGTTAGAAAAAACGAACCACTGTCTTATAGTATGTGTCATAGAGGTTATCAAATTTATAATATCAGAATTTTGTAATTCTGTATTTAGATATATCTCTAATCGAACTAAAGGGCAGAATTTTTTAGTAGTTGTTACTTCTTAATACACGTCAATACCTACCGTGTAAAACAAAGATGAATGTATTGCAATATTTGTGCTTTGTGAATATGATTTAATATCACAAAGTTCAAAAAATTGTTGTTCACAGAAATATTTTGAAAGTATACATCTAGGTCTACCTAGTTAATGATACAGTGTGAGCCTTTTGTTGAGCAAAAACACAACCACCAATAAACTTACAACTATCTCTGTACAACACAGTTTTAAACACGACTGTACTATCCAATACAAACAAACTGGGACAATTAATATGTTCTATTGTGAATGTGACTGATTTAATATGTTTCGAGGTATTTCTAACTTAATTATCAATTTGTTTAAACATTGCTCTGAGATAAAACTGTTATACAGGGCAATTAAAAATCAAATTGCTCGTTGGAGTCCATGAAAAATATGACCAATGTCCACGCTGCACTTTATAGAACTACAATTGTCTGTATTATTAGTTCATCTGATTTTAATATAGTCTAATAAGCTACAACAAAATGCAAAAAATATATACTTTAAAGCAAATGTATAGATTAAATTGATAGGTAACATTAAAATAACATGTGGATAAGTTAAACAGTACTTACAACATGAATTTTAAACTTCAAAAAATTGATAATTCTATGTCAACATAAAGCATGCTACAGATTAGGCAAGTTTTATTGTTTTCAATGGCTGCCACGATCAAGTTGTTTATTTTTAATCTCCCTGTAGTAAATTAATTGTTTAAAGCTTAGTTTAAACTAATCAAATAATGCCAAAATCTCTATTAAGAGATGTCCCATTTATTTTGCCTTGGATAATACATTGCAGGCTTGGGATTATATCTCTGCTTAGGCAAGTCATGGAAAACAGATATGCGACTAATAAATCTGAGCTGTATGATGACATTATATTAATCGATCACAGGATCTCTTACAATTTGTACACCGGACGTATAATTTCTTGATTTATTATGTGTACATACATTCTTCAATCGACTTTGTACCAATTAATTCGTGCTATACTCTAAATGCAAGAGACCAACGCAGAAATCGGTATTTAAGTTGGAAGATTTACTGGTAGATGGCAGAAGCTATATAAATTTTAAATTCTATTTGAAGTTAGGCTTATGGTGGGCGGTTTGGTCGAGTCGAGTAGGTAGAAATGACAATTATGCCCCACACTAGAGACGCGTGACTTCGTTATAACATTGTATACATATTCTTCGTGAGAATAGATAAACAATTAATGTTGTATTGTATTAATACATTATGTTTATGCAGCAGTTTATTAACAGAATAACAATCTTCTAAAATGCATTGCTTATTTTTTTTTGTGAGTTTCACTTTAACCATTGTAGTTAACATTAAATTTCAAATTTCAAAAGCTGCTGATGATGCCTGATGGTGCGGTATATCCATAAATGTCTAGTAAGCAAAGTGACATAGCTGCATCAAACTTATTTTTTTAAATTTATATAATGATGGTTAAACCTAAGTCTGACTTATAACAAACGTTTGTAACGCCCCATTTCATTTGTGAGTTCCTTGCGAACCGCTCCTCCGATGCTGGTTCGCTCGCATCTCAAATATAAATAATCCCGCGCGCACCTATTTCCTGCGAAACCGCGCGAAGGAATGTTGAATTTTCTGCAAAAACGCCTTCGAGATAAAGAAGCCGGGCTTGAAATTTTGAAGTTGTTTTTTCGATTTTGGGTGCTCAACGAGGGCGGCTTACGTTTCCAGCGGCGTCACTTGTAATATGTTAGGCTCGATTTCCATTTTAGGGCCTTTACACCCGGCGTAAAGTCCTGGCGACAATAGCCCCCATGTGATGCATTCGAGGGCGCCCTGGAGAAGCCCCCCACGTCGCAGTAAGTACATACTAATTTGCTATTCAGCATTTTGATTGTGTTGATAAGGGCATATTCACCTGCTATGAATAACGTATTTTTAATAAAGGTTTTTGGGGGTACAATCGCACGGGTTGACGTAAATTGCATAGTTTTATCAAATGCTAGTGCGTTTTCACCTAGAAATTATCTGAAAGCATGTATGTATGTACCCTGTAAAACACTATTTGAGCAGTGTGATCTTGAGCACCCGGCTTTTCCCAATTTCAAATTTTACCGGTTTTGCAAATCGGTCTAAGTGCGTTCTACGTCGTTCATTTAGCTGGATGTTTGCATGGGGTTCAGATATCAATATTTTGTCATTTATTATATGTTCATCTTCAAACTAGTTTATTTTCTATCTTTAACGATGGTGTCATTCACAATTAACTAAATAAAAATTGTATACTCTCATTATTGTTTTACTAATTGAATATTATTACTGAAGAGCAGAACCTACAACCAAAAGTATTAGTTCACACATTATTATTGTATCTACAAAATGGTAATTACATTCCTTAAGTTAACGCTCTGCTACAGTATATGAGTACTCAAAGAACGACAAGTGGAGAGATATAGGTTAACCCCAAAACGAAATGATTCTTGACTTGCATACACTTATACAAATTTTGTAGGGTGGCTTTGCCACCTATGAAAATCAAATATAATTGGTTTTTGATCTATATAATTACTGAAAATACTTAGAATTCATAAGAAAAAGCTTGGTAGTAGACCTTAACATTAATTATTTTGAAGAAACTTGTAACTCAAACCACCAGTAAAGGAACGAATTGGTCAGAATCATACGGGAAACTTAATATTCTCAAAACATTGTCGAACAAAATACATGGCAAACGCCAAAGAAAAGTTAAGAAACAATTATTAATCAAAAATATAATAAATTAAACGAAACCTCTTTTCCTGGACTGTGAAAGCAACTGATGGACAACATTCATATGAACAATAAAGCTATTATTAAAAATGGTTTTCGAGCAACACGAATCTATACTACACACAGACATCAGCTGCTTAGAAAACTCTATTAACTTTACAAAACGCAAACTGCTTCTGAAAGTATTGATAGAACCCTGTTGGATTGTCTTAGAGATGAGATCTACACCGGAGCTAAGAAAAGGAAAAGATTATCAAGGCGTGGAGCTTCAGTCAGTTGCACAAATGATAATGCAAGTAACAACCGTTAATGAATATAAAAAGGATAAACACCAACAGAACGATCAAAGTGTGAATGAAGAATACGGAGAGAATGTGAATGAACCATTTGAAACAGCCACTGTAATAGAGATAGATATCAACATTAAACATAGAACCTGAATTAGATCTAGTTGAATCTCCTTTAAGAACTGGTTGTAAAACATATTAAGTATATAGACAAAGCGATTAAAGTATCGGGTATACCTTGTGTGCTAAGAATCTAAGAAAGGGGCAACCATTTTGTGTTTCCTATTCAAGGATATACTCGTACCGTGGGTATCGCCTCGGGAAACTTATCTGCACTAGCCCAAAAAAATATTAGTAGAGAAGGATATGTATTGGTCTACCCTAACAAATATAAGAAACTCGTTTTTTAAATATAAGATTAATATTTCATCTCTTTTCCTATGTATCTTATAAAATAAAAAATAATATTTGTTTAGTAAATAGTGGAAAAATGTAGACTATTAAATGCTAGAACTTTTTGATTATTTCTCATTGAACGACGTTGTAAGTGTTAAAAAACGAAAGGCGATAAAAAGTTATTTAGCAGCTGCCAGCTGCTTGATGCGTATGAAATGAAGGAGTGTGTTGACACATAGCTCATGTTATGTTGATAAACTTCTTGGATATTGTTTTACATGTTTGAATCGGTATCGAATAGCGATCTCCGGATCTTATTACTCAAATATTTTATATCATAACGGTAAGATAGATGATAAAATAGTCCTACGGACTGGTTGTATTTTCAGCTTTGGGATTATAACTCATAATATTCATAAAAATATCATCGATAACAAACGTACTACTTATTATATTGCCCTGATAATTGTCAAAGACATTAAAGGCATAATTGTGAATCCACGTACTAAATTATTTAATTATTTTATCAATTCAGGAATATACCATTCTTATTTGAAACTGGCAAGGGTTGTGCGTACTTTAAGAAAGGATCAAAAGGTGATAGTACTTATGTATATAACGAGTATCTAAAGTGGTACTTTTTTGAACGCGTAAGAAAGCTTAAAGAATGAGCGGAAGGCGAATTCTTAAATTTCACAAGTGCAAAAAATCAGGGCTGTACTCAGAACTTCCTTCGCAAGTGGAAGTTTTGAACCTAAAGATTTTGAAAATATTGAAAGAACACAGAATTGTAAGGTGTACACTCCACATATCTTGGATCCAAAATATGCCCTTCTTTGCCAAGGGTAAAAACGTAAACTATGTGCAAAATATTATTTTTATTTAACTAATAACTCTTGAGTAAAAGCAAAAATAACAGACTTTATTTTTTTAGGTGGCTACCCTGTTATATTTGACCAACATTGTCTTGGTTTTGAGCTAGGCAGACATATAATCCGCTTGCAACGAGTAACTATAACTATAACTTGAGCTATACCGCCAACATGGTGTCAGAAAGACAGACGAACAGACAGACGGACAGACAGACGGACAAATAGATGAAATTAAGAAAACATGTTTTTCGTCATCTAGGGACCCTGAAACGTGAAGATCTGAAGAAATCTCCTTCGTCTTTTAGACGAGTGAAGTAAAACGAAACTTTAGATGCAAGTTACATACATAATTGTTATTGACTACGGCATATTATGCTAAAAGAAATTAAGAAACGTCAACATAATTTCAAATTTAAAGCTCACTAAAATCGTATTAGGTATGCTTTCATTTTTTATTGAAAGTTTACTAAACTTTATAAATAGTTTTGGTAGAAGTGTGCAATAAAATTTAGCCCTAAGGCCACAATAGTTTTTTATGCACGTATTGCATACAACGTTTTATTGCATTTTGGTTCTCAAAATGGACAAAATTCACTGATTCGGTATTTTGACTACAGACTACTATGTAGATTGTTGGTGTTGCTATACTACATTGTTGGTGTTTGTTATAATGCTTAGCAACTTTATAGTCCCCCGGGCGTTAAAAACCATATTACGTCTGCTATCGAGGGCCAACAAGCAAGATTATAGTTCCAAAATAAAATAAAGTACTTTACTTTCCGCCTATTCTCTTATTTGTCAGTTTGACAAGCAGTAGCATCGTAGTTTGTAAAAACTTATAAAAATAAATAAAATGTTGTATGCACCTCGTGTACAACTAGCGTTTATAGCCTTTGTCGTATTAGAGCTCGTGGCTACGCCTTGACGCCGAGGGAATTAAACGCTTTCTTATGCCCTTGGTACATAAATAACTGTTGTTGCATAGTATGCGATAACAACATACTTTTAACGTATGGAAAGTATCAAATAATAGTCTTTTTTATGTGGGAAGTTGTAGTCGAAAATAGTTATTTGTACGGGCGGATGTCAATTCATCACCAACTAATCCCTAGCAAATTTTGTAGGTCTAAATGATAGGACAACTCATCACCGGCACCAGGTAACAACCGGTGAACTCGTCACCAGAGGCAGGCCAACTGATCACTAGCATTAATCGGCTAATTACCACTTAATCGTTTTTGAAAATTTCAATGAAACTTAAATTGCCGCTCACCCACAAGTTTGGTATGAAATTCCTACCCAGGAAAATAAATAAAGAAAAATTAAATAAAGCTGTTTACATAGTATATACATAAGTAGGTGCACATTTAATTCACAATTATTTTCAAACAACATTCGAAGCCGAAACTTTATCCCTATTTGTAATCATTTATAATGAGCATTTTCTGTTACATCAAGGAGAAAAATGGCACATGGAGGAGGCGCACTAACAACGAACTTATGAACATCTATCATGCCCCGGGTATAGTTGCAACAGTCAAACAGATCAGACTACTATGGTTGGGGCATGTAATGACAACAAAGTAGGGGGATTGCTGAAGACAATTTTCAAGACGAAACCTGAAGGAAGAAGAAGAGGGCGACCTAGAAACAGCTGGAACGTAGAGGTGCAACAAGATCTGCTAGAGATGGGTATAACCGACTGGGAAAATAGTGCTAGAGACAGAAAAGAGTGGAGAAGAAGAATACAAGCCATGGGCCTTCAAGCCTGAAGTGCTTAAGCCTTAACACAAAATTTCTACAACCTTAAATAAAATGACAGAAATTTTACTTAGTTACATGTTAAATGCCTTTACATAGATGAAATTTCCTTAATAATAGGGTAAAAAGGAGCCGCCCGCTAAACTTTCTCTACAACAAAATTCCAATCACGTTGGGAAAAACGCCAGGGCTTAATTGCTGTAGATACCTAATCGACCCACTAGGTTAGGTTTTGCGTCAGTTTTGACACAGACTGAAGCAAAACCTAAGTTGCTAACCTCGAATTTGACATAGACTTACAGTGTCACCAACAATACACTTCAGTACTGTCAAAGTAAAATGAATCGCTGTTGCTATGAAGAAAAGTGTTGCTAATGCAGAAACGTAAGACATTTCTCAACGATTTTGAATGTAGAAATGTAGTACATTACCAAATAAAATGCAATATAAACATTTTAAAGATCCGCGAGATAACGTTGCTACTGTAGCGTACCAAGGTAATGGACTCAAAAACGGCTGTCGTACAAGGGATGGTCATAAACTCAAACTCGACACTAAGTGCAGTTCTAAATCTACTCAAACTTGACACTAAGTGCAGTTCTAAATCTGTAAACGTCAGTGCTATCTAAAACGTGAGTGACGAATGGCCTATAAACGTCAGTGCGACATATGGAACAAAGTGTTCGCAAGGTGCAGTCTAGGAAGTGTGATTTGTGTCGCCGCGCAAACAATGCGGACTAACTCGCCAAAAACGTCAAAGTATAAATTCGAAAAACAGCAGGACGGATGTCACAAGCGTAAAGGCACCCCAGGACAAAAGGAAAGATTACGTAAAAATCCTGGTGACCCAAATATCCAAGCAGACAGCAATGACCAACCCTGGTCACAATACAGTCGTAAATTCTGGAGCACGCGCAATGACCAGACTCGTTTTATTATCGAAAGTCATCCCAAACTCGCCTGTCACAATAGAGCGAAGGGTCGACTGGACAATGCTATTGTATCCGAAAGAATAGACGGGGCTCCTTCCATTCAAACATTTGTTATATAAACTCGAGTAGCCTAGTTTTCGACATCAGTTGTCCCAGATCAGTTCGATTACCTCACGTGCTCTCGTACGTATTTTGCTAAGTCAGTAACGAAAACTGGGCTACTTACAATTCGTATTTGCATTTGTGTAATACTAACGGATGTGTATATGTGTATATGTGTTTATTTGTTTAAATATAAATAAAGGAAGGTTATGGTTTTCCACAAACGTGTGTATTTTACTGAACCAAACTCTACAGTAAAAACTGCTACGCATTAACTAAATTGGCAAATAGTAACCAAACTACCAATAAAACGCATTTTGTTAAATATTAGCTTTTTTATATTGGAACTTAAACAAATTGTTCCTGAAGGATTCATATTACCCGTAGGTGGTTTTGGTACGTATAGGTCAATATATAAAAAAAAATCGATACGCAAGAAATGAAAAGAGTGTTTATAATTTCACACACTCGATATATCGTAACAAACAGACTTATATTAGTAGAACAAAAACAAGAGAAAGAAGAAATTGTAGATTGTAAACTTTGTTCAAAGATCAAAAACCGCCACTAGTTTAATATATTAATAATAATACCAGCTGTTGAATTAGGATAAAAAACCCATATCAAGATATAAGTATTTTTCACCGAGCAAATTATGACATATTTCTGATTATGATATTTATTTTATTCAAAATAAAATCACAATTTGTTCAAATGTGCTTTTATTAATACTATTAGCTCGTTTTAAACGCTAATTTTTATCATTTGCTTTTAAATATGCCGAGAAAAGCTAGACATTTGTTAACGGCAGGTATGAAAACATCTATTGGACGATGTTACGAAGAAATTCATAGGAACTGACAAACTTGGCACTTAACGACTTAATAAACACTTAACCCTCAGATTACAATTCTCACTAAATTTTCTACTAGATAGCGTTGCCGATAGTGATTATCGAAGAGAATGCGAAGTTGGTGATTTTTTAATTTTTGAACAGAGTACATATAAGTATCTATTACTTCGACACGAAGTGTACGAAGTATTGAAATTCCCTCATATCAAAAACCACTCTGAGTCAAATATCTCTAAAATTCGTGCCAACCGACTAATGAAGACCCCAGCCCAGTAGATCCCTCCCCCGTATTGGGGAGTGCCTAAACGTGCTGTGCGGTGTATGTATGTTCGTACGTGTACACGATTCCGGTCGCCAGGAACCTTCTTGAAGTCTTGGATCGTTTTTATACAATAGGTCCTCCGAAAATGAAGGCAACATCAACTTTTGAGGTATGGTCGTCGGCAAAAAAATTTTTTAGGTTTTTTTTTAATAAATATCTGGTTCATAAAATTTCATTGAATTAGCGAAACGGAGTGATGTTGAGTGTCGAAGCATTCTTGGAAAGCACGGAAGGGTGCTTTTCTTGGGTGGGGGTTACATTTGCAAGGATTTTTTAAAATATATATTTAAAATACAATTATTTTGCACATGAACAGAACCGTAATTTTTATTTTATTGTATCGTGTGTTTAAAAAAACTCATTCGCAGCATGCCATGATCATATTGAAGTTTGTCGTCCCTTGATACATTTCCATTGAAGCAAATGAACTACCATAAGTCAGAGAGAACTAAGCTATATACGCTTGTGTCTGGCGGTACAATGATCAACTTGCCTCGGATTCGGGTTACAAAGTTGAAGCGCGCCTTTTGTGCTTACGCAGCAACCATTGTGTGAGTTGTGTGTCTTGGTGATGTGTTGACCTTGTTAGTCTACCTCTTAGGTATGTGGTTCTGAGTGTGAATGTGAATGTGAATGATCTCACCGAGCTCAATTCCAATCGCCAAGGCTGCGGACAAATTCCATCCCCCGCGAGATTCGAACCGAGAACTTGTTTAATGCAAGCCTAGTGCTTTTCTAACTGCGCTACCCGGCTTCTAAAGTTATTATTTTCTTTAGTAAAATAGTCTATTATTACCTTTAGTAGTAATTCTTTCCTACTCAGATGTTTATACAGGGCGATCAAAAATAAAATTGATCGCGGGAGCTCATCAAATATATGCCCACTATCTACACTGCACTTTATAGTGCTACATTTGAACTACAATTAACTGTAATATTAGTTCATGTGGCTTTTATGCAGTATAATAAGCTATACAAATATGCGAAGATATGTATTTAAGCCAAATTTATAGATTAAGTGATGGTGACTTTAAAACAACACCACGTAGAAAATGGATTTTAAACTTCAAAAAAATGTTACAATCAACAAAAAGCATGCTACAGATTAGGTAAGTTTGATTGTTTTCACTGGCTTCCGCGATCAAGCTTATTTTCGATCTCTCTGTATTTTGGCGCCATGTTGTATGAATAATTTGAAGAACTATCCGGAAACACAAATAAGCGCTTAGTGCTAATAAACTCAGCAATACTAAAGGCGACTAGGTATTTAATAAATGTTTATCAAACAACCCCTGAAGAACTAATCACTGATTTTTAAAGAATAGAACACCACAACCATTATAGTAACTAACTGTAGTATAAAGTATTGATTCCTGTTGTAAGCACACCAGTAACTGAATATCTAAATTAAAATCTGCCGTTCAGTGGAAAAGTCCCATAAAACATCTCCTAAAATCTGCCTTCAAAATTAGGTTATTAATTTACTTAATGGTTATTTAAATGACTGGAATTTGGTGGCTTTTACCAAACAAATTAGTCACTAAATTATACTATTTCACAGACTACGACGGCAAATTTTTTCTATGTTCAAGCCGAAATGTTAACATTCTTTACATTTTTCTTACTGGAATTTTGTGGAAATTTTATACAAATGGAACAGCTGGCTAATAAGGAGCAGCAGTAATTAGATTAAGTTCAAAATATATTGAAATAATTAATTAATAGTGTAATATAAAACATTAATCAATTATATAAATGTTTTTCTAGGACCTCTACTAAAAGTAGGTCTTTAGCGCTAGCTGTTTTTCACTAAAAGTGACGTTTTATAAATCAGCGTGTTAAAAGTAAACAGCTGGTGTGGAATTTAGAATTTTGAACTGGAAGTGAGGTTCTAAAGTTATTCTAGTTACTTCTTTCGCTAGAGGTAAAGTGTTTTTTAAATAATTAAAGCATTATGTAATGAATAAAGTAAAATGTGCACATTTATAATTACCTTTGATAACATACTTTGACAGCTACTGGCTGCAGAAACATTCACCTGCGCGTCAAGGCCATCTCTTTATTATGACATATATTATATTTGTCATAAATGCAAACCTTTGTTAAATCGATATTTATAGATTAGTAACAGTATTTTTTTTCTATAATAACTGTCAAAGTGTTATAATGTTGGTAGATATGTGATTAAGAAGCTAGGAAATTTTTATACCCCGTGTTGGTAGAACTTTTTCAAAATTATGGTTATGTGTCAATTTTGAATGTGAAAATTTATCATTCTTTCAATTTGTCGTTTAATTACAACTACCTTTAATTTTGCAAACGTTCATTATGTTTATTTTCAAATATTGTAAGTTTAATAATTAATAAATTTGCAATATTTTACTATGCTGTTCATTTTACCCACTATTATGACATATCTGTCAAAATGACAATAATCATTTTAGTGGAAAAAAAGAACTAAAAATGTATGTACCAACATTATTAAAACTAGGGACCCTGCAGGAATGCAACTTATCCCCTAGAAAACTGACCTTGAAAATTATTATAGAAAAAAAATTTACTCTACATGAAACGAGAAACAGTAGCTGTTAGAGCTGGTAAATCAAGTTGATAATGAACTTCAAAATTTAATAATTAATGAGAAGTGACTCAGCTCCATTAACTTTAATTGCCAACAAATTTTCTTCCGTTTGTTGGTAAACAAGCAAGATGGCAAGAACGCAAAACCTTGGAAATGCAATTGCACAGCGCTTACCGCTAATCACCGTCCAAGGTGATAAGAATTGGTCTATTCTTAATTCTCATTAACCGCAAATAGGTAATAGGAACAGAAGCACGAACACGTGCAAAATTGTTTCAGCTTCATTTAAAAGAACTCTCGGCAGTAAATAGCGTCATTATTCTATCTGCACAAGTAGGAATGATGATGAGAGCTCAAGTACCTTCATGTCACGAACTATTTATTTCATTGATACGTCACACGGCTCGGTCAATTGGTAAATTAAATTACGGATCACCATTCATAAATCTGTAAGAAAAAGAACAACGCCACAAAAATGCGGGACAGTCGATGATGAATAAGGCAGACAGGAAACGCCTTAAACAGGAAAGAGCATTTAACAAATTAAATCTGACGCCCGGCGTGGATTATTTCTACATTTGAAGCACAATATACAATGTGCGCCAAAAAATATGCAATTTTAAGGAACCAAATAAATACCAAGTTGTTGAAAAAGCATTACTGTTTATTTTAACTTTTAAAAAATCTAAATTTAACACACAAAAATATTAAAATTAAAGTACAATAGCTTTCATAGAAACATTAAAAAATGACATTTACACATACATACGTATACCTTATAACTTAATTATATAAACAACGAAAAACACTGCACAATAAAAGTATACACTTCGAAGCGACGATTTTTCTTTTCCACATATAAAGCAGTCGAACCGAGGAGATTTTCAAAATTATCACCTACGGCACTACTACTTATAAAATGGAAAATCAAGTTGCAGCCAAACCTGGACGAAGTCTTGATGGAAACTGAATTTTTGATTTTAAATTTTGGTATTTATACTGAGCTTCAGCTAATGAATGTCCCCCATTGGAAACTTATTTTGGTCAACTCATAGTTTATGTCAATATTAAACTTCGTAAACAGATACAAAGGAATCTATCTGCTATAAACAAATTGCGATTGTGCATAGTTAGGTACACAGCTTATCTTCTTTAAATGCAGATAATGTGAAATTGTTGACTATCGCTGTTTGGTCACAACAATGACTGCATTTGCTTAATGTGCAAACTAATTACTCATTCACTGATGCAGTAAATATATTTTACTTCAACATGTGCAACTATTTTGCAAAACTTTTTTTTAAAATATACAGTAAGAAAGAAATTAATTAAAACAAATACAATTATTTACAAGGATGACATTTATATTGGCACTTCTTTCTTCATTTAAGAAACTTAGCCAAAAATTTTATTTTGAATTTTTATGCATTTGTCAAAAATTTTCAAAAATTACAAATTCTACAAAAACGGTACAAAATAGAGCGTTAGTTGTAGAAACAAATTTTTTCTAAAATTTTAAGCTGAATTCAAAAATATAATAATACACCGGGTGTTCTATTTAAAATAGGAGTTATTAAAAAACCCATTTTAGAGGTATTCATTCACCTATCTCACATAAATACACAAAAAATCATTACAACCGTTTTTGAAAATATCGAAAAAACTGAAAAATCACAAGAGTAAACACAAACTTCTGGTTATGTAATATTCTTCAAAAGCTTGCTGTCGCATCTAGATGGTACGCAAAACTTATACAGTGTCCTCCAAAAAGTCGGCATAATATGGGAAATTTTTTTATTTATGATTTTTCAAAAAAACTTTTTACGCCAATAGTTTGTGCTTGTCTAGAAACCTATTTAGCCTCTATCATATATACTAAGTAATTTTTACTTGTTTAGAAAATCGAGTTTTTCGAAATTGTCAAAATCCGAAAAGTGCTATTTTTCGGAAATTCAGTAAGATTTCAATGAGATTTTTTTCGAGTGTGCTATTTTTAGATAACTGAACAATCTCAAAGCCAGCAAACCCCTAATTTTAGCTAAACATTTATTTTTAATTTTTTTAGATATTTTTAAAAATTTCATATTTTAAGACTTAATATTAAAATTCAAATTTTTTTACGTGAACAGTTTAAAGATTTATAATTGTGAAAAACAATATAAAATGTTAATTACTTCTTTAGATTTTTTATTATTTACCGAAAAGTAGTATGTTTGCATAATTTTTACGTGTTTTATGCAATGCGCTTTTTAGGAGAATCATTTTTCCATTCTAATCAATATCTATTTAAATGGCTTCTAGAAACTGTAATCTAGCCCTGTTAATAAATTACTGTTACAAAAATCCTGTAAATGTTTTTTTACGTTTTATATTATTTTTTCCAACTAAAATCTTTAAAGTTTTCACATAAAAAAAATTGAATTTTAATATTAAGTCTTGATAGGTATGTGAAATTTTGAAAAATGTTTAAAAAATGTGAAAGATTAATTGTTGGCCTTGAGATTGTTCATTTAGCTAGAAATAACACACTCTAAAAAAATCTCCGTGAAATCTCACTTTCCGAAACATAGCACTTTTCGGATTTTTAAAATTTCGAAAATCTCCATTTTCTAAATAAGTAAAAATCACTGGGTATATGTATGTATGTATTATCGTTAACCTCGTTTTACTTTTCGGTGTAGAGGCTGGTGCTTTCTGTGCTTGCAACTGGCGGTACAATGCTCAACTTGCCCGGGATTCGGGATACAAAGTTGGAGCGCGCCTTTTGTGCTTGCACAGCAACCATTGTGTGAAGTGTGTGTCATGTTGATGTGTTGACCTTGTTACTCTATTTCTTAGGTCTGTGGCTCTGAGTAGAGCACAGCTAATTTGGTGCCCAACTGTGAATGGTCTCACCGAGCCCGATTCCAATTGCCAAGGCTGCGGAAAAATTCCGACCCCCGCGGGATTCGAACCGAGGACTTGCTTACTAGCAAGCCTAGCGCTCTGGGTATATGATAGGCGCTAAATAGGTTTTTAGACAAGCACAAATTATTGACGTAAAAAGTTTTTTTGAAAAATCAAAAATAATTTGTTTCCTATATTATGCCGACTTTTTGGCGAACACTATATGAAGTTTATACGCCATACCTCAAATTTTTGTTGACATTTCCCATAAGGTAAGCACTACGATGAAAGTCGCCCCCCAGATATCTCCCTCTCAAGAATTTTTTGATAGATGCTCACTATTTGAAGAAAAAATAAAGGGAAATGCGAATTCTAAGAGTTGTTGCGAGCGAAAAGCATTTGCGGACGAAAAAGGTTTCCGGGCGAAAGGTTTTGGTGTCCAAAAAAGTGAAATTTTTCGTACGTAAATGCGGCCGTAAATCACATTTTGTAAAGAGGTGAACGGAAAATTATATTAGGTACTGTATAATAAGCAAATATTTTATGTTTCATAGTTATTATCTTATTATTTCGTTAGTTAAAGTGGTGTCTTCATCATAAAACACATTTTATTTTTGAAATGCAGTTGTGTTGCGGAAGATTTTTGTTTGTTTTTTGAATCTGTTACCAGTTTATAAAATAGGGGATAACAATCTTATTACTGCCTTAACAATTTTATTTTGGCGGCTTTTGGACAATGTTCTAACATAAGAAATTGAAATTAGGGGCTTGAATCACAATCAAATGTATGACTATAAGAAAAATTAAGGAACTTCAAAGTTCTGAAAGTTTATTTCGAACTTTATATATGTTTTTTGAGGTATTTTTCAGCCAAATCGCTTTGTGAAGTTTGATATTTTTTATTTAACCAGTGAAATATCGCAAGCTAATGGGAAATTAAAACTACTTTGATATTTCGTTAAGCGACTCGAGAACTTCACCTTATATTTATCTTCGTGCATTTTTTTAATCTGTACTATGTATGTAGTATATATTCTCAATTTATTCACAAATTCCATGAGAACATAGTCAACTATGTATGGGTATTTCTTTTGCTGTTTTGTAACACACAAGGGTGGCTCTTGTTCATTCCACTCTACATTATCTAAAAATTATCAGAAAATTCAAGCTCATATTCGGCTTTTAAAGATTCGATTTTCTCTACAGTTTTTCTTTTGTAGTGTCTTGTTATTTTTCTTTCCTTCAACGAGTGCCCAGTTCACTCATGAACTACCCCCGAAAAATGACTCAGCTCATTCGCAGGCGCTGAATTGGAGTCCCATCCCCGGTAGTATTTTTATTTTCGATTTAAGTGAGATACAGATAAACGTAACAATTTGCACATATTTGGGCTTTACGCTTACGGAAATTAAACCCAATAGATATAGCGTAAATGTTGTAAAGCAGAAAAAGGTGTCAACGAAAAATGGATTCTATGGATATATAATTCACTACCCAACTCATTAAAAACGTTAACTCCAATAGCTTTTACACGTCATCTATTTGAAATTTTATTCTCGCGTCAAATTTAGTTATTACTGAAGCAGTATGCTACTTTGAACTCTACAGTGTTTTTCCTGTATAGTTTTTCAACCATAACCAGTAATTTAAAAATTTTTCTTTTGTATATAAATAGTGAGTAATTATTATGATCAGCCTCATTGAATAATAAGATAATATATTGTAATTTAATTTATAGGTTTAGGAACTTAATGTATAAATGAATTTATATTGGTAAGGTTTAAGTTGTAGAGCAGGGTGTACGGTAAAGTACCTACACTACTGAACTTCACCTTGCGATTCTTTTCTTTTCTCTTCGTTTTTTTTTCTCTTTCATTATATTCATTATATTTATGTACAAGAAATGAAAAGAATAAAGACGTTTATTATTATTATTTAAGGCATCCGGGACGCACGGACTCACGAAGTGCTCCGTAGCTCATGTAGGGAGAGCCCGTTTTTTTGCAATATCCCAATAAACGTTGGAATCGCATTCGCAGCCATCTTTCCTTCGAATTCGACCACTGGTAATGTTTTTTTATTTGAAAATTTATGTAATTTATTAGAAACGTAAAGATATTTCTACCACTAGTTTAATTTGATTTTTAAAATTATTTAGTGTCCCAACTTTCACTTACCAGGGAAGTTCTGAGTAAAGGTCTTTGCATTTTTTCCTTGTATTCTTTCTTGGCGCTGCATTGGAGTAACTTTGAAATTCTTCCGGGATTACAAAATTACCTTGACTTAATTTGTTGACGTCGATTTTCTGTGTTCAATGCGAAATTTCAACACCTTATTTTTTATATCTAAATTGCTATTTGTGTTTGTGTACTATTTTCTTGCAATAAAACCCTGTTTTTCTTATCACTTTGGTTAAAGTCATTATTAGTAGTTGATTGATTTTCATTTTCTCCGTATGTGTCTCGATATAATTTATTGCAAATAACTCTTTTTTAAAGGAAATACAATAAACTTATAAAAATATAAAACCAATCGATATCTCCAAAAACGAAGCTCAATATGGAATCAATATTTGAAGTAAAACCTCATTTTTTGTTGTGGCAGGATTGCAGAAATATTATTAATGGTACCTAACTCAAATTCTTTGTAAATTTTGTTTCCCGTAAAATTTTGCAAAGTATTAAACGTAAACCTGCCCGAAACCCCTTCAGATAATAGTAATTTATTATACAAGATGATAAAGTTAAATTTTATCCACGAGTGAATCGTTTAACGTCGAGACGAAGTCGAGACGTTAATGATTCAAGAGTGGATAGAAATAACTTTATCGTCGTGTATAATACAATATTTTTTTCTATAGCAAGAACTTTAACAATTTCAAAAGAAAATAAGGACAGTCAATCACATTTCAAAATGTCAGCAGCTAGATTGGGTTGCTACGATAATACGAAGCTGTCATATTTAATTTAAACAAAAGTCAAAAAATTAAATTACTTTATCTATCCTTGATGTTAAAGTGTTACTTTATCTACCCTTGCTGTTAAAGTAAAACTTGACCTTTTGTTTTGAGTTGATAAAAGCACACTTCAACATGAGCTATAGAAAAAATGAGATTTTTATGATTGTCCTTGAAGTTGGAAAAGGAATGGTATATGATGTTATCAAATAATTTTAAATTTTTAATGTCAATACAGTTTATCAAAATTCCATGAAACTACGGTTCTGTTCTTTAGAGAAATACGTTGATTTATTATTATTTAAACTGCGTGCCGTACTTAATATTTTGAAGATAAGTTATTTTGAGAAATGTGCATTAAATAAGTTATAAGAGATAAATAATTCCTAGGTTCATATTAAAATATTTTTTCTTTATTTAAATATTCTACCTAAATACGGTATGTTTAAAAGAAACAAAATACCTACCAACACTTACAATTAGAAAAAATCTGTAAAAGGCTTTACTCAGAACTTCCCTCGTCGACATTGTGGCACTAAATAATTTTAAACATCAAATTAAGTTAGGAGTAAAAATATCTTCACGTTTCTAATAAATTAAATACATTTTCAAATAAAAAAAATTATCCCGCAGGGGTTTGAACCTGCCGCATTTTCAGAGCGATCGTAACCGCACCCCTGCAGTGGTTAGGATCATTATAAATACAAAGTATACAGTGTCCGCCAAAAAGTCGGCATAATATGGGAAACATTTTTATTTTTGATTTTTCAAAAAAAAAAAACTTTTTACATCAATAATGTCTGCTTGTCTAAAAACCTATTTAACCCCTATCATATATACCGAGTAATTTTTACTTGTTTAGAAAATAGAGTTTTTTGAAATTATCAAAATCCGAAAAGTGCCATTTTTCGGAAATTAAGTAAGATTTCAATGAGATTTTTTTAGAGTATGTTATTTTTAGCTAACTGAACAAACTCAAGGTTAGAATTTTTTTTTTCAATTTTAGCTAAAAATTAATTTTCAATGTTTTCAATATCTTTAAAAATTTCACATACCAAGACTTAATATTAAAATTCAATTTTTTTATGTGGACTTGAAAAATTTATAATTGGAAAAAATAATATAAAATGTTATTTAGTTCTTTAGTTTTTATTATTTACCGAAAAGTAGTATGTTTGCATATTTTTTACGGTTTGTTATGCAAGGCGCTTTTTAGGAGAAATATTTATCAATTCTAATTAATATCTATTTAAATGGCTTCAAGAAACTCTAATCTAACCCTGTTAATGAATTACTGTTACAAAAATCCTGTAAATATTCTTTTACAGATTTTTTTAGAATACGTAATCTTGATTAAGAAAAATCTCCTCATTTAGACAACTGTAAAGGAACATTTACAGAATTTTTGCAACAGTAAATCATTAACAGGGCTAGATTAAAGTTAAAAAATATTTCTCTTAAAAAGCGTCTTGCATAGAAAACGTAAAAATTATGCAAACATACTACTTTTCGGTAAATAATAGAAAATCTAAAGAAGTAATTAACGTTTTATATTATTTTTCCCAATTATAAATCTTTAAAGTATTCACATAAAAAAATTAATATTAAGTCTTGGTATTTGAAATTTTGAAGAATATTTAAAAAATTTAAAAATACTCGATTTTTTAATTTTTTAAATACAATTACGGCCACATGTAAAGTCCCCTTGCTTTTGCTATGGTCCTAGTTGCCTGCCGCAATCTGTATAGTCCTTGTGTTAGAGCCCCCAGGGCTCTAATTTTCACATCGCAAGCCGTAAACGCCTTCTTATGTTCTTTGTATACATAAATAACTCTTTAAAAGCCTTTTCATGCCCCTGGTACATACAACTATTTAAACGCTTTCTTATGCTCTTAATATATAAATAACTATTAAACCACTTATCAAAACAGAGAATTCTTTTGTATAGTTATCATGATTTTTATCCAAAAACGAGATTTTTTTGGAAATATCTGTTTTTGTGTCTTCTGATTCAAGTGATTTTCGAAATGTGATATCTGTCCGTCAGTCTGTCTCTGTCCTCTCTACAGCCCAGACGGTTTACTCGATCAGCCTGAAAACGTATATCTTCGTTTTTTAAATATAAGTTTGGAGATCTCAGTGATTTTTGGTTAAAATCGGGCAATCAGAAGTGGTCCTTTACTCTTGTGTTTTTCTGTTTTCCAGGAAAATTTTATAATTGACAAAAACTAAATTTCATATAAAAATATCATGCACTACGCAATTATCTACAATGTTTGTTTAAGAAGTCTTTTGTAAGAAGTACCTACAGTTTTTTTCAAAAATTGCAAAATTTAATTTTTACGAGCAATAAAAGGCTCGTGTGATCACCTTAATACTTCCCTGTCTGAAAGACGAAGGCAGTATTGTAATCACGAAAAAATCACCTTCCGAGATGTTTTCAGATCTTCACGTTTCAAGGTCCCTAGATGACGGAAAAGAGGTTTTCTCAATTCCGTCTGTCTGTCTGTCTGTCGGTTTTTCTGTTTGTCTATTGGCAGTATAGCTCAAAAACTTTTGTTTTTGAGGTATTTGTCGGAGGAAGACGATATTTTGCATACTTATTATATATCTACCTCGCATGAAACCGGTACAATTTCATACAAATATATACAGGGTGAGCACATTAAAAAAATAAAATTTTGTTTATTTTTGTGTTAATTTTAAAATAAAAGGAAGTACTAACGTCCACATAGGTCAGGCTTTACATTTGCCGAAAATAAGACTGAACCGATAGAGGATAATGTCACACAAGAGTAAAAATGTTTCAACCATTTCCGAAGAGACGTGGTAGCGCAGATGGAATTTCGCCGTACTTGCGGCGGGTTCAAACCCCAGCAAGATATATATTTTTTTATTTGAAAATGTCTTTCATTTATAAGAAACGTGAAGATATTTGTACTCCTAACTTAATTTGATTTTAAAAATTATTTAGTGCCACAATGTTGACGAGGGAAGTTCTGGGTAAAGCCTTTTACAGATTTTTTAAAATGTCTTAAAAAATCTAGTACAGCTGTGTTTAAGTCTAGGTCTCTGTTCTTTTACATATATATTTTTTTAAGAAAAAGTAATTAGGAAATCATCGCAGAACTATAAAGTGGGTGAGACAATTCCAATTTGTACAAAAATTTGTAATTTTTGAAGTTGTAATGTTATCATGGCATATTTCCCCGCAGTTCAGAGGTCTATAAACTTTCACATAAACTTTAAAAAACATGGAGAAGACAATCTTCTGTATACCCGTCCACAGCTGCTGGATAGCTATGTCTTAAGAAAACTGCAATAATTTTCTTTTGTAGGCAGTTCCTCATTTTCAAAACATCCAAACTCGAACTTACAGATGTTACAATATAAAACTGTCTTCAAATTTTAATGAGGTACAGTCAAAGTTTGTTTCAAATCACAGAAGATCATTAGCAGAAAAGCATGCTGTGGCACCTTCATAGGTACGCATTTAATGTTTATTTTGATTTATAATAAAAATTAACAACTTTCCTATGTTGCATATATCCTCACTTATACTATAGATATATACTAAATTTGAAACAAGAATGCTGTAGGTGGCGCTCTAAACTCAAATTTAGTAAGGTCACTATATCAATTAGGTACAGCCATTAGTAATTTTTTATATCTATCCTTGTCGCACAATTTTCTCCAACTGGGGATAAAAACACATAACCTAACAGATTCCTCACTTTACAAGTGCCATTACACCAAAAAGAAAATCCCCAAAAACTAATGTCCTCCCTATTGCACTTGGGAAATTTGTATTTGTTATCCTTATCTCACAATTTTCTCACATTCTCAAGCAAGAAATGGAATGGCGGTACCTTATTGATATAGTGACCTTAAAATTTAGTAGAGTTACTAGATTGAGAGAGTAACGCGATTGGTATCGCCAATGTATTTGGCTCATAAATGGCGGTTTGTAACTTTAGCCACTTCCAAAGACGTGATTTCTCAACTTTCTGATTTTGCGCGGTCAAGTGATTGGCTAAATTTTGACATTTGACGTTGGACACTTGTCACTTCACTTTAGTTAGGTATGTCAATTTGTTAACCTTCGGTCTTCGTTATCTTTTAAGCTTCGATGAATCGTAAAATTCCAGGGTGTTGTGTGCCTTTTTGTAAAAATCGCAGCGAATCTGGTTTTCGACTGTTTCAGTTACCACAAGGTGAAAAGAATGAACAAAAAATGCGTAAATGGTTGGCGTTTCTAAACAGAACTAATTTATCTTAAGGAGCTCGTATTTGTGAAGTAAGTCGATATATACGCACATATATTAGCATATTACAACATATTTGCAATTAATCTGAATCGTTAATTAATTGTGAAACAACCCAATTTGAATCCGACAGACAAGACGGAAGAAAACTTTTAAAATGGAATGCGTGGTTATGCACATTCAAATGTCCCGCCAATTTGTGGACCAACAATGGCCGACTTTCGAGTTACCCTCTCAATCTAGTAACTCTAAAATTTAGTTTTACACTAGGAAAATATAAGTTTGTGTGACTGCTCTTATTTTACAATAAGTTTGCTCTATATTATTCAAATAAACGTTGTAGATCAGCCTAGTTGGTCCACTATTAGCTCCAAATCAGGGAATTTAAAAAACTAAGGTCTGACTATCACAAGTTGTTCGTTACCCTTTGCTGTAAATGCGGTAAAAAGTTTTCGCCGTTAGAGCGGCGGGATTTGGAGGGGGGGAGGTGTCAAAACGGTATGTTTTCTAAGTTTTTTTGCAAATATCTTGAAAACCCTTGAGTTTAGAGCTTATTTTACCCTATAATCTTTTAAAGTACGTTAAAGTTCCAACAAAATGTGTCCTATACATTTTTTTGCTGTACCCAATAGTTTCGGAGATATGGAAAGGGTAAAATTTAGTTATTCCGGTTGAAGGATCCATTAGTAACACGAAGTGGGATTGAATATCACAGGAGAGATATTAAAAACACCAAATCTTCTCCATGTATAAATTTAATAACAAGCAGTAAGCAGGCTTTTTACAGCAACATGTTTCGACTAGATCAGTGATTCCCAAAGTGGGCGATACCGCCCCTTGGGGGCGGTGAAACGATCAAGGGGGGATAGTAGCTTCGGGTGCATTTGGGGGGGGGGGGGGGCGGTGAATAAAAATATGGGGGCGGTGAAAGCTTAGAGAAGGAAGAAAAGATACGAAGATTTAGAAAAACCGTTCGTACATATTTCATCTGTTGTGTAATATAGTGTAACATTATTTTCCAAATAAACACACAAAATACAAGTTACAGACTATTTACCATTATTAAAATTCGTTTTCTACGACCACCACTAAAAGTAGGCCTTTTAGCGCTAGCTTTTTTCACTAAAAGTGACGTTTTATAATTTTGCGTGTTTAAAATGAGATCAGCTGTTTACTTTTAGCACATGTGTTATAAAGTGAAGTGAGGTTATAAAACTACAATTTCGAACTAGAAGTGAGGTTGTAAAGTTATTCTAGTTACTTCTTGCGTTAGAGGTAAAGTGTTTTATTTAAATAATTAAAGCGTTATGTAATGAATAAAGTCAGATGTGTAATATTTTAATTACCTTTGATAACTGACTTTCACAGTACTGGCTCCACAAACATTCACCTGCGCGTCAAGGCCATCTCTTTATTATGACATAAATTATAATTGTCATAAGTGCAAACCTTTGTTAAATCGACATTTATGGATTAATAACAGAAAATTTAAGGTCGTAGAAAAAATATTGTATGCAAACTCGTGCTAAAAGTGTTATTTCACTCGACATGTTATGTAACTTAGCCTTCGGTTTCGTTTCATAATTTTTATGTCTCGTGCATAAACATAAACTTTTAGCACTTGTTGAATAAATAGCTATTATTCTCCGTTTCTTTAATTTTACTTTATCACACCCTTTAATACACCATCCAGAAAGTAAATACCATTATAATAAAGGGTTTTTATTACGTATTCAAATTTGCTTTTACTCAAAACACAGGTTAGAAATTCGAAAAAAAATCGGCTATTTTAAAAATATTATTTTCGCTAGCAATAATAGTTTATACCAAATTTCTATATGATATATTTTATTATAACATTTCATAATTGACTTTTTCAGATAATCATTTGAGTTTGGCTTTCACTTTAGTTATTCCGATTGTCAGCTAATGCTAATTAAAAACTACCTAAGTTCTGATGTTACCAAACAACTATCCCCACTAAATCAATTTATATGCTGGCACCTTTTTAATAAACTATTCACAATTTAACAGTAATTGTATCTAATGTATCATTCATTAAACAATTCTCAAATGTTTATGTTGTACTTTTAATGTATACCTACATCCCCCTAGTAAATCTTTCTGTGTGTTCGCTTAAAGAATATAGATTTTCAGGGGGCGGTGAGTAATTTTTTTTTCTGAAAAGGGGGCGGTAGGCCAAATAAGTTTGGCAACCACTGGACTAGATAGTCATCATCAAGCTATTGATACAAAGAAGTGGTTATATGATCAGGTTGTTACGATTTGCGTTCTTTAATGAAATGAACTATACGCGGTTGTAGGAATAGACTGTACTTTAGTTAGCTATAAGCCATTTGTATCGTAAATATTTTAAGGTAGAGTTTCGTAGGCAAAATGGTATATTAAAATTACAACAGGGGAATATTTAGCCGATGCTTAGAAACGTGCTTTTCTCTGGGAAGATGAAAATATTCAAATCTCACGGAATAGATTAGAGTAAATTTATGTAGGGCTTACTTCGTAAGCCGAAATATTGGGCGATGGTATATGGCTAGTACGTGGTCAGCAGCGCAACTGTTGCAACTCGGTCATAAAAATTACTTGCCGGCTGGAGCAAATTCCTTTAGGAGAATTGTAAAACTTTATTCGAGATAATTTGCGTGGTGTCGCCGCTTGACAAATTTTAGCGTGTGAAAGCATCAAATTTGTCAAATTCATAGAACTATTATAAACTGTCACGTCCGTATGTACGTGCCAAAAGTCCAAAATTTAGAACTGCTCTGATAGGCTTATTTGGATTTTTGTAAACTCCTACCGAGTTTTCTCGGTAAACCTAGACTTAGAATTTAGTTCGTTAATAACAAGTAGTTAAGAGTAGTTCATAAATGACGGTATTAAACTTAAGAATTCTGTAAACGGCAGAAAATAAATGCAAGTATTTGTACTTAAGTGTTCTTATTAATCTAGCACAGTAGCTTTAGTCTTCGTGTACAAGTGTATTTTAACTAAAAGGATTGCCAGTTACCTCGACTTTAGGCGTATCAAGACAAGGTGAAAGCATAACTAAGAAGGAATGCGAGTTGGGCCTTGAAGAGATACAAATTTAAGCCATGTGAAAGTGACAGAATTCTGTCACTTTCCGCGTCACGGATCGTGTTTGCTTTACTTTTGTTGTTAATTATTTCGTGTAATATAATCCTCATGTATTTTGGTCTTTTTTGCGGCGAAGGTCAGTCGACTACCTTGTGACTCAAGTTCACACATGGCTTAAATATGTACCTCTTTAAGGCCCAACTCCCATTCCTTCTTAGTTATGCTTTCACTTGATCATATAACCACTTCTTTGTATCAATAGCCTGATGATGACTATCTAGTCGAAACATGTTGCTGTAAAAAACTTGCTCCTTGCTTGTTATTAAATGTATACATGGAGAAGGTTTGGGGTTTTTAATATCTCTACTGTTTAGTTATTCCGTCGAAAATAGTAAAAGTTGCTTAACTTATCAAATTATTGAAAATTTGCAATTTTTTTGTTTCCTTTTGTTTTGTTGAAGTGTACTATTACACAGAGGGAGATGGATTCAATTTAAAAAGTAACCAAAGATTTTGATAATATAAGAAAGAAATTTAATGTATAAAATGCATGTTTCTACATCTGAAATAGGTATACAATTCATATCTTAAAGTAGGTATGTGACACAAAAAAATCTTTATGAGCTGACAGAGAAAACTATAACCAATACATTATGCACAAATATAATTATCACTGGTCTTCATTGTCAGTCCAATCATTATCTGAATCCATTCGGATAGGTCCTTGCTTGTCCTCTTCATCTGGCAACAGTAAATCTTCTTCTTTATCATAATCAATGAATACCTCCATATTGCTGCATACGTATCCAGCGCAGTTGGTGCATATGGTTGAGCATTGAAGGCCACTTCTTCGGCACTCACAGTTGTTGAGTCACTCTCCTCTGCAGGAACAAGGGTTCTGGAGGAGCAGGACGGGATGTTGTTCTCCTGCGCAGGTGCCCAGTGACCATTTTTCATCCCCATTTCAGGAGGTCCTTCTTGCATCCGTGCCATTTCTGCACTTGATGGTACACTCTCAGTGAGTGTTCCTTTGCTGTTGCCCTGGTGGGAGGTAGAGTAGCTAACTTGAACTGTTCTTGCACCGGCTGCTTTGCAACTGTCTGTAAGTATGTCTGACGGTGTAGAACATCCAAATTTTGGTTCTTTTTATCCGTATATAGATAGGAAAAAATCATTGCCAGCATGAACAATGCCATCTGCCTATGCATTTGGCACGTTAAAAGTAAGCAATTTATTTCTTAGTTCCACATCACATTGCACTTTTTTAAAAGAGGCCGTTTTGCCTTTATGTGAGTGGTTGTTTTCGAGTCAGCCAAAATACATGTGAAAAGGAAATACAGCTGAGGATGTTTTGAAAAAGTATTGTGCTGTTGAAACCAAGAAATGAAAAGCTGTATGTGCTTAGCATTTCGCTTCTGGTTTGCATCACGTAACTCTGAGTGTTGCTCTGAGGAAGCCGCATCAACAGATGCAAATGATGACTCTTTTTCAGGAATATTTGTTACATATAATCTGGGGCCAAAACAGCGGACAAGTTTGTCTTTTACGCCGTCATACGTTTCTACCCCAGGATTCAGATTGACATACAACTGATGTAATTTATTGAAAGTGTACTGGCATTCGTCATTCTCTATTAAAAAACTGGCATCGTTTGCCGAATGCCTCAGTTCTTTCATAATCACCTGTTGATCCGCCTCTACGTGATGGTTTGCTTGAACCTGCAATCCTAAACCTTTGCAAACAATACCTATGGTACCTCCCATCAGATTGGACTAGGCCAATGACACTGCAGGTTCTGAGAAGCACTTTTTGACGCCAAGCATCATTTCTTCTTGTTGCATCTCCACGGATACTTTGCACCAGTCCAACTCTTGTTACCTCACAATATTGTTGGAATGAATTTCTACATTTTGACACTTCGAGACATAGTCGTGCACACATGCAACAGTGAGTTTTGAAGTTGAATGAACCTTGGGCTGGTCTACACTTCTCTGAGAGGTTTCAACTGTTGAGGATGGCTTGGGTTTTAAAGTGTACCGCCTACGACACTCTTTATGCAGTTCCAAAACTGCATTGTTTTAAAATTTAATGCCCACTATAGAGTAGATTTTGCTTGTTTGATTTTGCTGCATTGTATTATTCTATCGATCCCTTTTTCAGTTACACGAATAAGTACTCCACCCTTGTCTACACAAGGTTCTAGAGCACAGCTCATACTTAATAATATTTACAATGTCAATGTGAAACCATTTTTTGGCTTTGCTCGAATGTTTTCTCTACATACCCATTATTTCAGCACCAGCCTGTATATTGTCTTCGCATAATAATCAATTGTGTTTCGAAATATTTCAATTTACAAGTGCACTCTTTTCGTACCGATTCTGGAAAGCCCTAAAAACATTCGCTGGCTTATGGCGAGGTCGCAGCGTTCAGCTGTCTTTGTTAGTTGGCCGAATGCGCGAGGATTCTTTTCCTGCACCTCGACGAAGTAACTTGCTTCTAAAAAGGTCTCGTTCGTGCTTTATTATGATACGACGATTAATTTTGAAGGGCTGACTATAATCAGGTACGATGGCGTTTTTCTGTCTGTTATTCTCCTATTAATTACATTTCTTTAGCTCTTAATCGACAGTTTTATTCGAGAATTTAATCTTGGAAGTAAGGTTGCCGTCCGATTTAATTTCCAACACCTGCTAACGTCTTACCTAGCTCCTGCGGCTTGTGAATGGCTTTTCTGCAATTACGGACGCATCCCCGGGGCTTTCTCCCCCGGGTATAGCAACTCCTGACCAGCCTTTGGTGAAAAGCAGCCTTGGGCGTTGGAGGTTAGTAATTCTTGGTGTTATATCATACTACTTTAAAAGTGGACGGTGTTCCTGCTTTTAAGCAGATTCGGGCAGTTTACATTTGTACTTTCCGTTGTTATTAACATATAAGGTTTAATCTCATACAGTCAATCTATTTTAATACTTGAAGCTTAATGCGTATATTTGATTACGATTAATATTTAAAGCTACAATTTATGTGTGTAATTGAACCTTTGTAAAAGGAGCGTTCACGCTTTTTGCTTTCAATAGCCTGAACAGAAAGTTTTTTTTTAATGACAGCAGTATGCATATCACTCGATTTATTTGTGGTTACAATTAATTGAATAACCCAAAAAGGGGTTTCTTGGTGCGTGTCGCAACCTTCGTTTAACTTGCACAGCTCTACTATGACATTATTTGTGATCAAATTGTTTTGATTATTTATTATTGAATTACCATACTACAGATTATTTAGTAGTTAATAAATAAACGCTAGTCATTTGTAGTTTATTTAAATTATTCGAAATCATCTGATTTCTGGCGCCCATATCCTTTCCTTTGAAGACTTTGCAGGGTACACAGCTGGTGGTTTGAACCCAATACCATATCGCCGAATTTGAGTTAGCTCGGCCATCGCGGTAAGTGAAGATTTTTAGAGCTTCCGTGTAGTAAGAACTTTAAGGGGGTTAATCTGCGATTTTTTACTACCATTGATTATTTTAATTAATTAACCGCAGGTCAGCTTCTTTATCGTTTTAAATGAACGTCTATTTATATTACATATTTACATATACACACGTTTACTGACCCCACATACACAGCTAACGAACTTATATGTGGTAGGGTAATGGAAGGTATATTGGGAGTAAATTCAATAAATATACTTATTGCACTTAAATTAAAGTATAAAAAACTGCAAAAAAGACTAATTTGGACTACCTCAGCTATTCAGATAAATGAAATGCTTTAACTTTACAATTGTTAACTTTGTTCTTTCTCATAAACACCAAACTTCAAGAAATGTCTACTATGCAGTGTGCAGGGTAGCTCCATCAAGCACTCTTCTGCATCTAATTTCCAATAATTTGATAAGTTAAGCACCTTTTCTACTATTTCCGACGGAATTACTAAATTTTACCCCCTCCATATCTCTGAAAAAAGTGTATAGGACAAATTTTGTTGGACATTTAACGTACTTTAAAAGTTTATAGGATACAATAAGCTCTAAACTGAAGGATTTCCGAGATATTTGCAAAAAACTTAAAAAACATACTGGTTTGACACCTCCTCCCCCACCCCTCTCCCAAACCCGAAGCTCTGGCGCAAAGCAAAGGGTAATGAACAACTTGTGATAGCCAGACCTGAGTTTTTTGGAATTTCCGGGTTTGGGCATTTTTGTTTAATTTTGCTGTACTATTTATAGTCTTAGGATTCATGAATGTCAAATTGATAAAATATTTGATTTTCAGATGACTTTGTTTCGACCAATCACGGCCATAATTATAGTCCAAGAGCCAGCAACGGGTTTGCTTACAGCAAGTCTATGTCAAATTCGAAGTTAGCAGATTAGGTTTTGCGTCAGTCTGTGTCAAAACTGACGCAAAACTTAACCTGCTAACCTGGAATTTGACATAGACTTACAGTGCCACCAACATATTATTCATAGGTACGTTTGATTTTTTCACAGCCCGCTGAGGATCAGCTTTTTTATCTCTCGATATTTTACAGTAAATGGTTAAGTTTATTATGCATCTTTATGCGAATCTGGGGTAAACTTACCACCCGCCAAACAGTCTGTCAATTTTTTTGCTTACATAAGATATGATTACCTTTAATTGCCTTTAACGTAGCAAAGAGCCAGACTTGTTATTATACTTTTTTCTTATTATTTTTTCCATCCTTCAAGGACGCAAGGGGGCTAAAACCACCACCGCAGGCTTGCCAGACTTCGGGTTTCCTTCTCAGTATATTCAAGGGAACCTTCCATAACAGTTGCACGCTTGTTAAAAATACTGTAAGCAAACTCGTTGCTGGCCCTTGGACTATTATGATTAGTACTTAGCCCCAAGTACTTCTAGTACAGTCAAAATAGTGTAAAAATACCATTGACCTGGGAAAAATTGCAACACAAATGGTTCGTTTTGCATTATACTCTGAAAAGTGTGTATTTTAGCATACTCAAAATCCCCATTAATCCCGGCCCGGGAAATCAGTCAAAATCCAAGATGGCGGCTGAATTTTCCGAGTTTTGCCTTTTTTTCTCTATTTTGCTGTATTTATTGCCGTAAAAAAATAATGTGCACTTAAAATAGCTACTTATTATGTACATCATACTTTTGAATTACTTTCATACGTATCGTTATACAGTGTCCGCCAAAAAATTGGCACCATATAGGAAAAAAAATTATTTTTGATTTTTCAAAAAAACTTTTTACGTCAATAATTTATGCTTCTCTAAAAATTTATTTAGCCTTTATCATATATACCGAGTGATTTTTACTTATTGAGAAAATGGAGTTTTTCGAAATTGTCAAAATCCAAAAATTGCCCTTTTTCGTAAATTAAATAAGATTTCAATGAGATTTTTTTAGAGTGTGTTATTTTTAGCTAACTGAGCAATCTCAAGGCCAGAAAACACCTATTTTTTAAACTTTAGCTTAAAATTCATTTTTCAATTTTTAAAATATTTTCAAAATTTCACATTTCTACCAAGACTTAATATTAAAATTAAATTTTTTTTTATGTGCAGACATTAAAGATTTATAATTGGAGTGGAAGCATCATGGTTCTCCACCTCCTCGAAAATTTAACCCGGCGTTGCTCGCTATATGAAAGTTTCTCTCACATTTGTAGTAAAGCTGGCGTATCTTTCATAAGAAGTGGTGGGGGTCTTTGTCCTCTCAGGTATGCTTCTAACTGACTTTCAACAACAGTCTACCACAAGGGTTCGATGTTTGTACAAGTAGTATCTGATTTTAATGCATTTATTTAGATACGCGCAGCAAGTGTGAGAGTTTCTTTCATCGTGCGAATATCCGTGTTATATATATTATTCAACATGAGTAGAGGTAGGAAGATGGTTGAAATGGCTTTACTGAAAGCTGCCCAGCATGCCACAGCCACAGAGCAACCAAGAAAAGAAGCCAAAAGTGCTCCCGGCCAATCTGCACCTAACACACCATATTTTCGTGCGCTAGCAATGCTGCTGATTTATTATGCTTTTGTATTTCGTGTATTTTCTTCAGTTTCTTCTTTTTATGTTATGTTATGAATCTAGTGGCTTAAGTTATCTAAAATGCCTGTTCATTTTAAGTTACCAATTCCTATACAACCAAAGTTAGTCTTCTATGTTTACTTTATTATACTTTTTTTGTGGTATAAAAATGTTTTTTTAATTCAGTGTTTACTTGAAAATTATTAATAAAAGTCAGATAGACGTCTGTGTGCAATAACATTTGAATAAGTAGATAATTTACACTAAAAATCAGAGATTTCTGAAACGTGAGAGAAACTCTCACGCACGAGTAATGGCGTAATTCTTAATGTAGCGAGCAACGCCGGGTTTTAGGGTTTATCCGTCAGCCGGAAAAGTAATGCCTTTTGTTTTTTGGGATGCCCAGGGAGTAATTCTAATTGATTTCTTACAAAAAGGAGCTACAATAACAGGCAACTATTATAAAAATTTAAAATCAAAATTGCCCGAAGCTATAAAGGAAAAACGTCGTGGCAAATTGAAACGTGGTGTTCTGTATCACCAGGATAATGCACCGAGCCACACTTCTTGTGTTGCTATGGCTGCCATAGCCAATGCAGGCTTTGAACTACTTGAACATCAGCCATATTCTCCAGATCTCGCCCCTAGCGATTACAGAGTGTTCGCCAAACTCAAGGAATAGCTTCGGGGGCAGAAATTTTCATGCAATAATGAAGTAACAGATGATGTAAATCAGTGGTTTGAAGAGATTGGACAATTCTTCTTCTTCTGGAGCATGGGTGGGATAAATGCATTAGGGTTAAAAGAAATTACGTAGAAAAATAAGGTGATATAAATTTTAATTTTGTAACCGGAAGTTGGACGGGGACGGAGCATAGGAATCACCCCTTGTACATTGAAATTACGTTTTTTTGTTCTTGTAAGTCTGATGTGTAATAAAAGTTCATGTGATGTGTAATATACAATGTGTAATACACAATACATGTAATCATTTTATTTATATAAGAACTGCCTGTATATTAATGACAAACATGGCAAATTCAGCTGCCATCTAAGATTTTGACTGATTTCCTGGGTTGGGATTAATGGGGATTTTGAGTTGATGTAAATGGCATGCTTCAGTACATAATAAGTACCTATTTTAAGTGCACTTTATCTTTTTTACGGCAATAAATACAGCAAAATAGAGAAAAAAACAAATTCAGCCGCCATCTTGGATTTTGACTGATTTCCCGGGCCGGGATTAATGGGGATTTTGAGAATGTTAAAATACACACTTTTCACAGTATAATGCAAAAAAAATAATTTGTGTTGCAATTTTTCCCAGGTCAAAAATTATCTTGACTGTACTATTCATGCTTATTTGAAATTTAGTACTGGCTGTAAGACTTGGCGTCCTTGATTTGTTAAAATTTTATCGCTATAGACCATAGAGCAAATCTTATAGCAATACTACATAAGTTCCCATTAAAAGAGCATACGACCTTAGTTAATGCAATTGTTTTTGTTTAAACTGTTTAAACCTACTAAAATTGATGAGATGAGTTTAATTCCTACAGTACTGTACTATGCATGCCATGTTTGTTAACAAACAAACAAACAAAATCAACAGAACATATTTAATTTAAATTTATTATAGTAACTATTACAATAAAACACCTTAAACAAATCAATACAAAATATAGTCACATGTGACATCACTAAAATTAAATAAAGAAACTCTAAAGCAAAACCTAACAAGTCAATAAATATTATATATTAGAAAATCTTTTGCAGTTCAGCCTCTTTCACAGATAATATCAACTACACTTGGTTCCATAAGCACGGGTTCTAAGCATCGATGCACAGCCGACCCCAATATTTCGTCCAGAAGAAAATGCACAAGACTGAAACAAGCAATATCGTGTTAACAGCATCTCACAGTATACTACCAGTCCTTACTTCTCATCTGCAACAAATCGCCACAAGTACAACTGTAAGTAATGCGTGTCCACTTGAATTTGTTGCAAACCGTACTTGCTAAAAGTTTTCAAACGAACGCACTCCATAAAAGTCTAGAACAAAAGATAAGTAAAATCACAAGGTCGTGGTATTGAAATAAACAAGATACAATTTTGAACGTTTGTAAATACAAACTGTGGTGATAAATAGGTTTGTACAAATAAGTTTCTAGTCTGTAATAAATAAATGTTTGACAGACCTTTAGACTTATTTTAATAATCCCAGTGAGGATGGAAACTTTACTGAATTCCACTGTTGAGAAAATTTCTATTCTTTCGCTGAACAATTTGTGTATGTTTGATACCAGGGTGGAATCCAGGTGATTTGGAGTGTAACTAGACCAGTTTGAACGATACTGATGTCTTGATACTGATATGCTGGAATATAAAGAAACTGATGACGTAATATCTATTTGAACAAGTCGTTGTGGTAAATTTTGAGGCAATTAATTCATGCCAATATTTTTCTGGCACGTCACAATGTCATTAAAATTTTGGTAGTCAATGCTTTTTAGCATTGGGTTTTCAGTATTTTTTATCTTAAGCTGTTATTATTGTACTTAAAAATTAATGTGTAATTTTTTTTACATTAATCTCAAAATAAAAAGTAGATTGGCAATGACTTGACTGGAACATAGGGATTTAATATTGTTTTTAACAGTTTTATGGATTCCTGCTCGCCAATTCAACCTACAGAAAATGTTTTGGTATCAATGGAAAGAGAAAATGATTGCGCATCTAATGGTATCAAAAATGTAATTGTTTTTGTCAATTTTCATTGAATAATATTAATTAAAAGTTTTCATGTTTTTTAAATATGAGTTGCCTTGACTTCAAAACAGTTGACAGCTATACTCAAATTAATTTGTTATTTGATGACATTCACGTCCGTATTCATAGTCGTTTGCCAGCGGATCGTCGGTGACTCGCCAGAGTTTTGTTATGAATAGTATGTTGGCGGCACTGTACGTCTATGTCAAATTCGAGGTTAGCGGGTTAGATTTTGTGTCAGTTTCTGTCAAAACTGACTGAAAACCTAACCTGATCACCTCGAATTTGACATAGACGTACAGTGCCGCCAACATACTATTCATAACGAAACTCTGGCGAGTCGCCGGCGATCCGCTGGCGAACGACTATGAATACGGGCGTCAGAGTTAGTACAGTAGTTTTTACTTTATAAAATGAACGATTACTCGAACAAAGAGAGAGTTTCTATCATAAAAAACATATTACAGTGGGGTTAGTTCACGTAGAGTGAGAGATTTGTTTTCCATAAAATTTTATAACAGTCCAATACCGTCTGCATCTACAATACTACACAGATATGTCCGGAAATTTGAAGAAACCAAAATACAGCACAAGACAAATTGGTCGTGAATTAAATGTCTCAAAGTCGGCGGTATCTAAGACATTAAAGAAGTACAGATATCATCCATATAAACCACAATGTCACCAGGAAATATTTGAACCAGACGAAGAAAGTAGAAATGTATTTTGTGAAGGAATGCAAGAACGTGCCAATCAAGATCGTCGTTTTTTGTCATCAATATGTTTCACGGATGAATGTACAGTCGTGTGCAAATAAATCTGGGACAGTGGTTTTTTCACATACAGATTCAGTTAAGAATTTGAAGAATATTTCCATGGATTTCCTCTTATCAGAGAGAGTTACGGGTTTCAGTACCTGTCAAAGTTTAATGTAACTCTTTCTGATAGCAGGAAATCCATGGAGATATTCTTCAATTCTTAACTGAATCTGCATGTGAAAAGAACACTGTCCCAGATTTATTTGCACACGACTGTACTTTTACTTTGAACAACGAACCCAATGTGCAAAATACTAGAGATTGGGCTCAAGAAAAACCAAGAATTAATCTGTGTATGTACAAGAACCCAATACCCTCAAACATTTTTGAATTTATAATGACAAAATTATCGGACCGTTTGATATTGTTGGAAATTAAAATTCAAACACATTTGATTAATGAGGTAGGTCTTGCATTGAAACAAATCTCTCACTCTCCGCAAACTAACCTCACTGTAATAGGTATATTTTAACCATAAGAATGATTGTTTATTAATTGTGAAATTGTTTATGTATAGCAATAATGCTAATAAAGTTATTTTCATAAAAACTCCCTCTTCATTCGAGTAATCGTTGATTTTATAAAGTAAAAACTTCTGAACTAACTCTGAATGTCATCAAATAACAAATTATATGAGTATAGCTCTGTCAACTGTTTTTAAGTCAAGGCAACTCATATTTAAAAAACATGAAAACTTTTGATTAATATTATTCAATGAAAATTGACAAAAATAATTATATTTTTGATACGATTAGATGCGCAATCATTTTCTCTTCCCATTGATACCAAAACATTTTCTGTAGGTTGAATTGGCGAGCAGCAATCATGCAACTGTTAAATACAATGCTTATGTTCCAGTTTGAAAGGGGACACCCGATAGAATTATCTTTACCTATGAGTTTTTCTGCTGGAATCGCTGCTATGTTCAGTAGTAGTGCCCTGATCTTCATACAACTGTGCTACAGTGGAGTCAATTGAGGCCATGTCTTCAACTACCCTTTTCATCACAGCTCTTACAGTTCTTGGTTCTATGGTGTGCAGCCAGTCCCTTGTTTCTACACTTTTGCGCAACATCTGCAAGGAGTACTTTCTTTAATATTTAATCATGTCAAAAGCATCATACCAATACATAATAATACCAATCTCTGAAACTTATTTGTGGCATTATATAACTCAAGCTGTTTATCAAGTATTTATAATAAAATCTTCTTTATTTGCACATACATTATGTTGGAAAGTTTTCAGTAGAAAAGGCAAAGTTTAGCTAAAGCTATTCTTATACTTAATATTGAAATAATGATTTATTTCCACACTTATGTACAGGTAATCAGACATTCTAAAAGCTAGGAAATATACCTAACCACAGACAACGCAATGACATGTTTTGAGTTCAGTCCTTTGGAAATTGTTTGCTTGATAAGATTTGACATTCCGGCTCCCTGCAGTGCCTGTGGCATCCGACTTAAAAACTAAACACAACAACAGCTTATGTACAATATTTTCTTATCAATATAATAATTAACAATATTCCCTTACCAGTATTCTTATAGAATAATTAAATATTTATTACGCTAAATTATTAAAAAATAAAAGGTTGTTCAAATTGAAACGACATTTTTTAACTTCTTACAGAATAAATTTACATTGCAAGATTCTTTAATTTCTAGTGGTAATTTATTAAAATAGTTAAGGCCTAAATATAGAAAACAGTGTTTAAATTTGAATACATTTACTTTAGGCTTAATAAATACTCTACGATTATTACTACGTGTATTACAATTTATTCTAGTATTACCTCTGTTACCACTTAAAATATAAAATAACCGTAGTGTTTTGAAGACAAAAAGGTGTTGAATCGGCAAAATTTTTAATTCCTTGAATAAAGTAAAGGATGAGTCGCGTTTATGTTTTTTTAGAACGATACGAATGAATGTATTTTGAGTTTTTCTTAGATTTTCAATAAACGTTTTGTAAGTTTCTCCACAACATACAATGAATTCTAGAGTGAATTAAGCCAAAATATAACGTTCGTAATAAGTTGTTATCACAGAAATTTCGTAAGTAGTAGAACTTTCTAATATTGAATTTTAATTGATTATCTGATAAATGCTTTTTCCAAAATAAATTTTCGTTTACATAAACCCCTAAATACTTAAAACTACTTACTTTCTCTAATATTGGACATTGGCACAAATTATTCTGATTACAATCAAATTCGTAATACTTTACTTGAGAATTGTAATAAAAACTATTGTGATAAAAATTTATATAATTTGTTTTTGATGTATTTAAAATCATTTTATTTACAGCACACCAATTTCTTAGAATTCTTCAGTCAGTGCATAAGTGTAGAAATAAATTTTAAATGTTTTTGTCGGAATATAAAACAGTATCATCTGCAAAAGCAAATACTTCACCTTGAAATTGCTTATTCAGTAAGTCATTGATGAAAATTATAATAAATGAGCAGATAAGACCGATCCTTGAGGCACCCCAGCCTTGCTATAACGGGCGTGCTCAAGAAGTTACCTATTCTAACTTGCTGAATGCGACCGGTAAGAAAGCTCTAGTTTTGATAACAGAATGTGATGGTCAACAAAATCAAATGCCTTTTTAAAATCTACAAATAATCGTTGTTTTGCAGTTGTTATTCATGCTTTGATATATGAGAGAAACAAAACTAACAAGAGCATCCTCTGTTGATTTCCCTTCCGTGAAACCGAATTGCTTTCTATTTTGGAAATTGATTATGTTTAATTTATCAGCCTAATTTTCATATATTTCTCAAATATTTTAGAAAAAATTGTCAAAAGATGAATCGGACGTATGTTGTCGATTTTGCAAGAGTTGTGTTTTTTAAAAACGGGGACGACAATACTTTTCTTAAGCGTCTGAGAAAAAATACCCAGCGAAAAGCTTAAATTGATTATGTGTGAAATTATTGGTGCAATAATTATGTGCAATTCGTTTAATTAAAATCGTGGTGAAGTTATCATATCCAGTAGATTTCAAATTTTTTAATGACTTAATAATTATATTCAGTATTTCATCACAACGTAGGGTCCTAACCACTAGACGATCACGGCCAAGACGAGAGAAGAGAACGGTTACACAGAACAAGTTGAAGATGAAATACAACACGAAGAAATAATACACTCTCAAATCACTGAAAACAGGAAAAGCAGCTGGGAGGGATGAATTAGCACCAGAACTAATTAAATGGGGAGGAAAAGAAATGGTAGAATGGTTAGCAATTATATTCAAGAAAACATGGACAGATAACAAAATACCCAAGGACTGGGAAAAGAATATAATAATACCTCTATATAAAAAAGGAAAAAAGACTAAATGCGAAAATTACAGAGCGATTTTCCTTACTTCAACAATATTCAAAATGTACACAAAGATAATAGAAAGGAAACTAAGAAACGCAGTGGCTATGAAACTTGAAGAAGAACAAGCAGCATACACGAAGGGAAAGCAAACACAAGATCATATAAGCATAGTTAGGAAGGTAATGGAAATCGCAATAGAACAAGGGAAGGAGCTATTTCTAGTATTCGTGGATTTGAAAGCGGCGTTCGACACAATATCAAGCGATAAATTATGGAATTGTCTAAAAGAAACGGGAGTGCCAGAAAAACTCAGACAAGTGATCAAGAGCATCTACAATTCGGTTAGAGGAGAGGTTAGATTAAAAGGTAAATACTCCAGAGAATTTATGATACAGAAGGGTGTCAAGCAGGGGGACAGTCTGAGTCCTCTGCTTTTTAACATCTATATGGACAGAATTCTAAAGATGTGCAAAGAAAGCACCCCCAAAATAACAGTTGGACACAGAGAATTGCAACCAGTTCAGCTGCAAAGTCTGCTATATGCAGACGATATAATAATTATGGGAAATAACGGAACGAATACACAGAAAATAGTAGATCAATGGAACACAACAATAACGCGAATGGGCATGGAAATAAATACAAGGAAAACAAAAGCAATAATAATAAATAGAAAACAGGACCAACAACACATTACATGCGGAGAGGATGAGTTAGAACAAGTATCCACAATGGATTACTTGAGAACTAAAATAAGTGACAATGGAAAAATAAACACGGAAATATTAAGTAGGACCAGAAAGGCCACACAAGTATTCTACCAAATCAATAAAACAATTCTAGGAAAGAGAGAAATTAGCACAAAGACAAAAACAGCAATATATAACACAATAGCGGTGCCAATCATGACATATGGATGCGAGACCTGGCCTTTAACAGTAAAACAGGAAAGTCTGATAGCAGCAGCAGAAATGAAGTTCCTGAGAAAAATAGCAAGAAAAACAAAAAGGGACAGATGCAGAAATGAAGATATCAGGGAAAGTATGCAACAAAAGTCAATCACTCAAATCACAGAAGAGAAACAATTGAAATGGTTTGGGCACGTTATGAGGATGCAGAAAGACGTATTGACCAGGAAGGTAGCAGAAACAAAAAGACATGGGAAACGTAGGGTAGGAAGACCAGGCAAAAACATGGGACAGAGAATAGAAGAATTGGCGGAGAGAAGGGGGAAAACAACTCAACAGCTAAGGTTAATGGCAAGAGATAGAAAAAAGTGGAGAGAATGGGTGAACACTCCAGCACAGCCGACGCCGTAAGACATAAGGCATCAGCTAAAGAAGAAGAAGAAGTATTTCATCAGAGTTGTAAATTGTTATTAATTAAAGGAGGTGGGGAAGTACTGGCATGCGTTTCTGGTTTATTAGTGGAAGTGTGGACGTTGATAAGAAAGCGATTCAGTTCATCCGCTACCTGCTGTGGGTCATCGACACAATTCCCGTTGTCTAATATTATTTTATTTACGTTGTTCGCAGCAGATTTCCCTGTCAGATTATTTATCACTTTCCATTGTTGCCCAGAATCGCCATTACAGTTATGTATTAACTGAGCGTAATAACTATTTTTCAGAGCATCAATGTCAGTTTTAAGTTTGTTAGCAAACAATTCAGGTCTTCTTTTGTGAATTCGGTAAAGTTTTTGCCTTTTTTTAATTCGGTTTTAGATATTATTATTGATCCAGGGGTTTAAGCGTTTAGCTTTACTTATCTTAGTAACTGCTGGCAATACTCTTACATTTCTTTGTACTATATCATTTAAAATTTAAAAAAAAAATAACATAACATACATTAACATCTGTTTTATTAAAAACAACATTCCAGTCAACAGTTTGTAAGTTTTGATTAATTGAGTTGAAGTTATAGCAAAGTTTGAATTTCATATTTACATAATTCGAATCAATGAACATTACCGCTAATAGGCAGTGGTCGGTAATATTTAAATCAAAGACAGCACTTTTAAAATTATCGCTATTTCGAAATTTAATAAAAAATATGGTCTACACAGGTAGAAGATGTTTCGGTTATCCTAGTTGTAACGATAACGAATGAAATAAAACTATTATTATTCATCAGACTCATATATTTTTGTGCATCTAGCGTACTTTTCAAGATACTATATTAACGTCACCAATGTACACCAAGACATTAAAAACTGGTACAACTCTTGATAGAGATTTTAGCATAATTTGATTAGCTAAAACGAGGCTTTGAACAATTACGTTTATTATATCCATAGCAACGTCTAAACAATTTGACGGTTAAGTTAGAAATACCTAGCAACTGTACATATTAAAGCAGTCACATTCACAACAGACCATACTTACTGCAGAGCCAGTAGATATAGGAGAGTGCCGCCACGTCAGCTATGTTTATTTCTCTGCCATATGCTTCAGTTTGAGGTTTGTAACACAATTCCGTCAACGTGACGTTCGTTGGCAATCCAAAACTTTACTTATTATTGGCAAGACTGTAAGTCTCTGTCAAATTCAAGGTTAGCAGGTTATGTTTTGTGTCAGTTTGTGTCAAAACTTCGAATTTGACATAGACTTACAATCTTGCCAATTTCAAGTAAAATTTTAGACATAACTCAATCAGTTATTGCTGATGGGAACAAAAATGACGGCGATGGCGGCATTTTCACGGATTAAAGAATGGCGGTACTCTCCTATATACACTGGCTCTGACTTACTGTACCAGTTTTTTTTGTCTTGCATAGTACACTGTGTTCAGTTTGAAGTGATTTAGTTTTTCTTCAAGCTCTTCAATAAATGCATTTAAGGAAAATTGATGCGTCCTATAAACTGAAAATAAATTAATTTAAATCTATTACTTTTTAGCTCTAATAAAAGGCAGTCTGCAGTTTCCATGCTAAAATCTAACTGAATAGAATCTATAATATCGGAAACAAAACAAACAATGCCTCCTGCACGATAATTATTATTGCAGTTTCCTAGAGCCTTATAACCCGGAATTTTATAGAAGTGCAATTCTTCGGTATTTATCTATACTTCACTTAATACAATAATACTAGGTTTTATCACAAAAATGACTTGAAATTCTTTCTCATGCTTCTAATGTTTGCATAAATAAAAGAAATATATTTGGATCCTACAGGAGGAGAGAGAAAATCGTTATCCAAGCTACTATAAATTAAACATTGATCTTCATTAGTTTCTATTAAAACAACAAAAAAATACAGTTTTAATCTTCAACATCTTCAATACTATAACCTACATTATCTTAACACTTAGAAAACTTATTAGAATTGAAAGTAGGGAATAGTGTATTACATACCGAGGTGGAAAGTGTTTCATTACTGTCGAGACAGTATCTCGAGACAGGAATGAAACTTTTCATCGGGGTATGTATAGTATTTTACTCACAATCGGTTTTTGTCATTATTTATTTAATTAGGTAAGTTTCAAATAATACGTATTTTTATCGCAATTTAATAAGTCACTTTAACAAAGGAAATTGCGACGCTGTTGCTAGGTAAAATGACAAGTTCATTGAAAGTGACATTTACTATCCATTCGCAAAACTCGTGAACTGTCAAAACGCTGTCAAGTTGGTACCTTGTTTAAATTCTGTTTTGGAACTTCTGCTTGCTGATTTTGGTAGAACTGATATTTTTGAAATATAAAAACGTATGTCACACATTCTTGTAAAAAGATAATCTCCAAAATTTTTTAAGTTTTGTGCATACACTTCAATTCAAATGGAACAGAAACGAAAGAGAGTTTTATTATTGAAAAAAAAGGCTATGGTTAATTATTACAAGGAAAAACTTTTGACACATGTAACATAACCTAACTTTAAATATTACTAGAAATCACTAGATTCGAAGTACATTCCCAAAAAAATTGTAATTTCCAGGTACACTCAGCAAATATTTAAAAAAATTGACATTGACAGTTCACGAGTTTTGTGAATGGATAATAGCAAAGTAAAGTAAACAATGACTTGCTTTCCTACTGTTTTAAAGGTTAGAAACATACCTATTATTATCAGATTGTGTGTAAACAAAATAACAATCCAAATATCACTCACTGTTCTGTATGCTTAATTAGGCCTACTGTAACTAGGATAGGACTGTCAAACAACTGATCCTGTGACAGCTCTCTCCACCGTTTCTTCTGGCGTAGAACTTGCCGTCTCGGAACTAAACATATTTAAAGTCCTTCTCCTTGCATGCTTCTTTCAGTCGCGCCAGGAATACTTTATTGTCCGGCGACAGATGTTCGCTTAGGTACACTTTGTTCTTAGGGAAGCTACGGTTCATCTCGTCAGCAGTCAAAGTCACTTCCATTTTAAAGCTCGAGATCCAGGCATCTCGTTGGATTTTAGTCTGAAATTGTACGATGAGCGAGGGGAGCTCGGTCCTTCCTGAACGACGATATGCGGTGGGCTGCCATAAGCCGGGATTCCTGCAGCTCCTGCCCGATCGCTTTCTCGACGTCCTTGACTAGGCTGATCGTATCTTCCCTTGGTGATCAGGACTTCCTCTGATTTCCAGGTTTATCGTTCTGGAATATTGTTCCACGACCGACCAGAAAATATGCACTTTCTAGAGAATTTTTTGCCAGAAAGTAACGTTTTGCCGGTCAAGATCGGAAAACGGGCATCAGGGACCGGTAAAAGCCTTTGCCGGTCCCTAATGCCTTCATTATTATGGAAACAAGTTTGTGTTGTTGTTTGGATAAGTCAAATAATAGATATTGTCATAATTTTTCTTGAGTTTTCGAAAAGGAATTCGCAAGTTTAAAGGTATAGACTCGGATGTCGTAAAAAAAATGTTGTACGATACACGACCGAAAAGTGTTTTGCAAGTCTCCCCAAGCTTCCAGGGCGAGCCGCAGGCGAGCCCTGGAATCTACTTGGCTTGACCTGCAAAACACTACATTCCGATCTTGTAACGTAAATAACTATTGTTTTCATTCCGCAGCGATTCGTTTCTATTTTTATTTCACTATACTCCTTCCGCATATCCTCCATGAGTTTGTTAGATTTATCAACGGAATCAGAGAGGAATTGAACAGATTCCCTGAACTCCTGCATCTGGGTCGAGTAAAATTTCAATTTATTGAACATCTTTCTTTTCTCTGCATCCAGAGCAGAAATAAAAAATTCTTCGGAAATCCCTATGGATTTGCTACTGCTCACTGAGGCGGTATCCTTCTTTGGAGCACACGATTCGCATTTCCAATCTTTACCTACAGTTCTGGTTTTAACACCCCCAGGCTTAACAGAGTTCACCAGACACCACAGCTCGCCGACATCTGTGAATACGTCTGGACCATTTCAGTTGCTTCATGCTTATTACCTCGTTTATTGACTTCTGTTTCAGATCTTCTCTAATTTTTTCATTTCAGATCCTGTCCATTTTCGTCTTCTCTGCTATTCCTCTGAGATGTTTAATTTCTGCTGCTGTTAGTTTCTTTTCATGTTTCATTTGTAAGCATTCGCTCGCATGTAACATTGTTGTGATTACTATTGTTCTGTATACGTGAAGTTTTGTTTTAAACTCTGATTTCCTATATATCGTTCTGTTTAGGGCGTAGTATAGAATGCAATCATCAAAGGTGGCAAAACCCTTCAATTGACTGGAGCCTAATTTTCTAATATAATTTTCACGACATTAAATATGATCTGCAGTGTATAAGATGTACCTAAAGTAGTTAAGATACAGAAATGGTCTGTTTTAGCATTTATAAAAACATTTTTCTATTTTCCGTTTAGAATAACTCCATTCGAGCACCCAAATGATGTCATTTGAGTGTTAGAATGGAGTTATTCTAAATGCAAAATAGAAAAAATAGTATAAAACACTCGTTGCAGGTCCTTCAAGCACTCATTTGTTCCTCAACTTGCCACTATGCGGCTCGTTTCGGAATTTCAAATTGGTGCTTGAATAGATGCCTTCTGCAACTTGTATTTTAATATAATAATAATGGTGAGGCACTAACACCCCATGAAGGAGCTTGGCCTATACCATGAGATAAAAAAAAAGATTCTGAGCAGGCCTTGATATGTGTTATATGTTTGGCAGTACTGAAGTGTATTGTCAGTATATGTCAAATTCGAGATTTGCAGGTTAAGTTTTACGTCAGTCTGTGTCAAATAACCAACAAAACCTAACCTTTTAATCTCGAATTTGACATAGACTGACAATACACTTCAGTACTGCCAAACGTATGACACATATCAAGGCCTACTCAGAATAATTTTTTTTAAATCTCCTGGTACTATTTGAACACACCAATACTACGCCATATCCCATTTTTACACCATTATCACTACAAATTTGAGTAATACGAACCTGAGAAATATTTAACCCTTGAATTCGAACATAATAATTCAGTAGCTCTTGTGCCGACTCCTGCATAGTGGTATTAATTTCATTTTCGGTTGTCAAAGCTGTAGATTCTTTGGGGTTAATGTTGAATAATTCATCAGTCTGTGATAGCTGCAACATGATAAATTATTTACTAACCTCGTACACATAATGTCAAAACCTACCAAATAATGGACATGTCCATTTTGGAAATCTAGGCAAAATTTCGATAGCAGCAATAATAGAATGGGAGGGATTTTTGGGTCCGACACATTGTTGGAACAAAGTCCTCTAGCGGTGGCTGTCAGGTGGTGCATAAAGCACACAATTAGGCCTTCTCTGATATTGTCGACACAAAAGCTGTCCCTGAACAAAGCCCTTTGTGCAAAATTAACATCCGATTGAATGAACATCTGTAACAATTCAAAAGTGGAACTCAGTTGTAAATTATTTACCACATACCACTAAGTCTTGAAGAACACCTTTTACTTTCTCAACAACTGTTAGAACAAGAGACATTAGCATTTCATTCAAGTTTGCACTGGAATCATCTTGGGTAATTAGCTTGGGGGTGGTTAAACTCTGACGCATTTTTGTCAGTGAATCGGCAAAATGCATTTTTAATACTTGCAGATGGGTTTTGCACTGCTTTCTTCCTGCGTTTATTACTATATCAATGCCGGTTCTGAAATATTTTAGTTTTAAATCATAGCTTTGTATGCCTCAGTACCTACACATACTTAGCAAAATCGGTGTCTCTGCAAAGCGTATTCATGGCTTGCAATCTACGATAGAATCGATCCAGAGCTTTAACAAGAACATTTGTATCCCCAATATCCTGCTCCATGTCCACCTTATTTTGAACAAGTTCGAAATATTTTTGCATTTTATTCACAATAAAGGTGTTTAGTTCAATGGCAGCGAAGTTTTCAAAAATTTCACTGTCAACACAAATTATATTACTCGATCAACATTTTTTTTAACAAAAAAAAATTAAATTACTTACCTATTATCAAGATTATCAGTGCTCATTCGATTGATAAACATATCATGAAAAGAAGCTACAACCAAACACAAATCGCTCAAGAAGCCAGAACAGCCTAAATCAACGAATTCAGTTATATCTCGCTGTTCGCTTTGATCCCGCAACATAACCAACTGTTCACTTAAACGTTTTTCTGCACATGTCAAAAATTCTAAACAAAGCTCCTTTGCTGGTTCGTTTAATTGCAATAAAAGATCGACGGATTCGGCTAACTGCTTTGCAGTTGCGTGAGGGTTGTTAAATTGATTACGTAGTGCACTTTTTAGTTCCTTGAGAATTGTTTCGCAATCAGCTTTTATGCCCTGAAATGAAGGCATGTTGCCGTAATGCTGTAGAACCTTCTGGGCATGTAAGTAATCCTGAACAGCTTGTGCGTAATTTTCTTCTTCCATTCGTGTTTTCAATGTAGCTGGAAGTTTAAAAAGGAACTGCAGTCTCTTTAAAAGGCTGTGTACTCCCGAAAGTTTGCTAATTTGCCCTCTGGTATCTTGCAACGTTGACGAAATCTGCTGGGAAAACGAGGTGATCGATTCCATGTTTTGTGCCAGTAGATCCATTTCGGTTTCCATTTTTTTGAAATCAGTTTTCATCTACAAATAGTTTTCGCACATTAATACGAAATTTCGTTATGCCTATAAGCAACCGAGGAGTACCTTTTTCACCGTGTCGGTTGCAGTAATGAATTTATTGTAATTTTCATAGACCAACGTTTGCATATCGGAATGTAGTGTCTGTGTGTCTTTTACTATTTCGCTTTCTTGGTCCATAACTTGTCTTAAAGTGCTTTCCTGAAATTTTTAAAAATGTACAAAAAGTAGGGTTAAGGTTCTAAATTTACCTTGAATAATTTTTCTAGATATACATTGGGATCAAAATGTGGGCCATTTATATCTAGAACGTTGGAATTTTTCTCAGTCATTGTGAATTTTTTATTCTTGCGAATTTTTCAAAAATTGTAAATTCTACAACTATATATGGAACTTTATCATACTGTACAATAGTTATACGCGGATGTACGGGCAATTTGTACACGGGCCGCTTATAATAATTATAAGAAATATACAGTGTGCGTCCGAAAATATGGAAAATAATTTTTGTGACCTTGAAGTTGTCCGCCATGATCCTAGTGGTGTGCAGTGGCGGTAAATTCAAAATTATGCGCCTAAATTTTAAACTGAACAGAAATAATCCGTACGTTTAAAGTCCATGCAATTTATATGGAAATGCACAGTACACCATATGCCACCAAAAAATCTTTTCTGTTCACTCATATTAAATTAATATTTTAAAACCACTTGCACAAAAAAACATAACCTTCTTATAAGGGGTCATTGACCGCCACAAGTACACGTGTAAAATATGGAAAACAGCTGACTGCACACCACCAGAAGTCGCGCACGCGCAAAGTAAAAACTAGCTGAATTTTAAGCAGACAGGCCATTCTGTATTATTCTGTGGCTGAGTGGTCTTGCACATCTTACAACACTTGTAAAAGTTAAGCTCTAGTCTGCTTGGTCAGTACTTGGATGGGTGAACATCTGGAAAGCGGGCGTAGTGTTCTAGATTAGACAGGCTCCACTACCTCAAGTACACATACCTCCGCCGAATTTAAAAATGCACATGCCCTCAGCGGCTCGGTGCGCCCGGCACCTCGACACTGTAAACAGTAGGTATAAGTAAGTGGTTACAGATTAAGTATGTACCTACCATATTAGACCTCTCATCATCATCATCATCATCATTGTTGGCGCTACAACCCAGGTCAGGTCTTGGCCTGCTCCAAGATTTGACGCCATTCTGTCCTATCTCTTGCAGTCCTCCGCCATCCGCGGATATGGAGGTTAACGAGATGTTTTTCCACCTCATTCATCAATCATGTTCTTGGTCGTCCTCGTCTTCGTCTACCTTCAGGTTTACTGTTTGTTTAGTTTTTTGGGGATTTGTTGGTCGTCCATTATTGTTAGATGCCCTACCCATTGTAACCTCATAATTTTAATATATCTGGTAATGTCAGGTTCTCGGTACACTGCATACAATTCGAAATTGTATCTGATACGCCATTGATTAGATGTGATTAGACCTATCAGCATTGGTAAAATTCATTTTATGGCATTATTCAAAAAGATAGCGTTAACATGACATTAATACAAATATTAATAAAAACAGGCTCTATTGTTTTTGATTATTGATTTTCTTCAAACTTATCAGTGACCCCCAAACTTGTTTAAAACAATTGTAACCTGTTTTTCCAAAAACTAAAAATTTAAATAACATTATTGAACTAATCATGTTATTTTACTGTGCTCTCTTACCAGTTAAAATATTTTCACAACTATTAAAGTCACCTTCTATAGTTTCACTTATAAATATTTAGATGAATACATTTTTCATGTCTTTAATTTTGTTAAATTGCTGTAAACTTTCTATTCATTTTGCTTTTAAAATTTGTATAAAATGTAGAAAATAACAGAAATTTAGTTTAAAAGCAACGATAAAGAGAAAATTGTAATAATAAAATCCCAAAATAGCAAGTAAAATAAAAGAACTTACTGCGCAATGCGAATATTAGCAAATATAGTTATAATTCATCAACTAGAGTCTAAATAAACTGCATAAATGCTAAAATATTACCTCAGTAAATATCAATCCTATATTTACAATTAATTTTATAGAGGCTTAAAAGGGTAATACCAAAGCGGTCTATATTGTCCAGGCCATGACACTGGCTGTGTTGCCAGATTGTGTGCTAGGCCATTCCAAGACACACTAAGTTTTGTTTGTTTGAAATATATTTGACATTCAAAGCTATTTCGATAAGACAGGTCATATAAGTTCCAAAAATGCCTTTGAAGTTTTACGTACCAGGCTGCAAGTCAACTTACGCTTCATCAGTTACTCCATATGTTAGTGTGTTCAAGTTTCCATCTAATGGAACCGTGGCACAAAAATAGAAAGACATTTTGCATTTAGAGAACTGGCAGATTGGAAAGGCTTATGTTTTGTGTGAAAAGCACTTTAAAAGTGCATATATAAAACGTAATAAGATGATGCAACTTGTTCCGACTGTAATATCACTGTTTTAGATGAAGTCAAAATTAGTAACGATTTACTTGCAATGGAGAATTACGTACCTACCTATTAGGAATTGTTTTTAAATTGAATATTACTGTGAAGTGACACACTGTGATGTAAATAGCAGTGATTTTATGGTTTTTTTTTCAACTGGAATGCATCACAATGACAGGGATAGTGCACTGACAGATTGTTTATTTAGTGACCAAAACTAGTATTTTTTTGTTAAAGATTGGTGAAGCCATGTTGCCAGATTGTGGTAGTCCATTCCAAAGGTCACTTTATAGGCCCAGTGTCATGGCCTGGAACAATATAGACCGCTTGGTAATACATAATGATTACCACCTATACGTTTTTCATTATTGCTAGAATATAAAGAATTACTATATTCAAAAAATAAATATTTTGTACCGCTTAAAAATGTTTTATAGCAAAGTGAATTTAATAACGTTTACAAAGGTAACTTTTTAATGTAAATGATAATTACAGCTAATAAATTATAATAGATAACTTTTGAGCTTTGAATAAATATTTATTCAAAGCTTTTGAGTCACTGTGTATACTTCATTTAGCTAACTTCGCGTGATACTTCAGTTTGGCTTTCGCAGTTTTATAGTCCTATCACTCCTATCTTCAGTTGAGTTTGTGATTAAACGATGATGTGTGGAGTAGTTGAGAAATGTTCATATAATTTTATATAAGAAAAATACAAAAATTGTATTAAAATGTATGAACAAGATGATGGTAAGTTTGAGCTTAAGCAATAATTATTGTAAATTTATTACAAACTTAATTATTATCTAAAGTGTGGTTATGTTATTCTTTTGTTGCACAATATTTATGTTTTTATTTGGATATAATTGTTTTTAGACCAATTTGAAGACGAAGATGCGGAGGAGATCAGCTCCGAATTATGGCAAGAAGCTTGTTGGATTGTTATCAACGCATATTTCGACGAGAAGGGCTTGGTGCGACAGCAGCTTGATAGCTTCGATGAATTCATTCAAATGTCCGTTCAAAGAATCGTCGAAGATTCGCCTCAGATAGATCTGCAAGCAGAAGCCCAACATACAAGTGGCGAAGTCGAAACACCGGTAAGTACAACTACTATTGTACAAGACGTGGTTAACAATTTTCGTTTTAGCCAAGATACCTTTTAAAATTTGAGCAAATCTACCTATCAAAACCTACACATTGGGAAAAAGATGGTGCTCCATCACCTATGATGCCAAACGAAGCCAGATTAAGAAACTTAACCTATTCAGCTCCTTTATATGTAGATATTACAAAAACGATTATTAAGGACGGCGAAGAGCCCATTGAGACTCAACATCAAAAAACATTTATTGGTAAGTTGTGTAATATAAAAATTACTGTTAAGTTCAAAGGGATTTTTGTTTAATTTTCAGGTAAAATTCCTATTATGTTACGTTCAACATACTGTTTGCTAAATGGGCTAACAGATCGTGATTTAACTGAGTTAAACGAATGTCCATTGGATCCCGGTGGATATTTTATAATCAACGGCTCTGAAAAAGTGCTTATTGCCCAAGAAAAGATGGCTACGAACACGGTATATGTATTCGCTATGAAGGATGGGAAATATGCGTATAAATCTGAAATTCGTTCCTGCCTGGAGCACAGTTCACGACCCACGTCAACCCTTTGGGTGAACATGATGGCTAGAGGAGGACAAGCCATAAAAAAGGCAGCCATTGGGCAACGTATCATAGCTATTTTGCCATATATTAAACAAGAAATACCAGTGATGATTGTGTTTCGGGCTTTGGGCTTTGTAGCCGACCGCGACATTTTGGAGCACATTATTTACGACTTTGAAGATCCGGAGATGATGGAAATGGTGAAACCATCGTTAGATGAAGCTTTTGTAATTCAGGAGCAGAATGTGGCTTTAAATTTTATCGGTGCCAGAGGAGCAAGGCCCGGTGTCACTAAAGAAAAACGTATTAAATACGCCAGGGAAATTCTGCAGAAGGAAATGTTGCCCCATGTTGGTGTTTCTGATTTTTGTGAAACCAAAAAGGCTTACTTTTTGGGGTATGTAATGGTTTTTTAATACTGTGCCAAAACTGATGTTTGTATCTCATAGATATATGGTTCACCGACTTCTGCTAGCAGCTTTAGGTAGACGAGAACTGGATGATCGGGATCACTACGGCAACAAAAGATTGGATTTGGCAGGACCGTTGCTAGCTTTCTTGTTTAGAGGGTAAGTACGAGCATTCTATTTGACATCGTGTCTTAATTTTTTTTTATTATAAACAGGTTATTTAAAAATCTTATGAAGGAAGTTCGAATGTACGCACAGAAATTCATAGACCGTGGCAAAGACTTCAACCTCGACTTGGCCATTAAAACCAAGTTAATTACAGATGGTTTACGTTATTCACTAGCCACAGGAAACTGGGGAGATCAAAAGAAAGCCCATCAGGCAAGAGCTGGAGTATCGCAAGTATTGAATCGCCTAACGTTCGCTTCCACTCTTTCACATTTACGGCGTGTCAACTCGCCCATCGGTAGAGACGGAAAGCTGGCAAAGCCTCGCCAATTACACAACACCTTATGGGGCATGATATGTCCTGCAGAAACTCCAGAAGGAGCTGCTGTAGGTTTGGTAAAGAACCTGGCCTTAATGGCCTACATATCGGTCGGTTCCCAGCCGTCACCAATTTTGGAGTTCTTGGAGGAGTGGTCCATGGAAAACCTCGAGGAAATCGCACCATCTGCCATTGCAGACGCTACCAAGATATTTGTAAATGGTTGCTGGGTAATGAGGCGTAGCAGTTGTGTTTGTAACGTGTTTTCACTTGGTGTTGTTGCAGGTTGGTATTCACAGAGACCCAGAGCAGTTGATGTCGACCCTAAGGAAGTTGCGTCGTCAAATGGACATCATTGTGTCGGAAGTGTCTATGATACGGGATATCCGTGATAGGGAGATACGCATTTACACTGATGCAGGGCGAATTTGTCGACCGTTGTTGATTGTTGAAAATGGGCAGCTTTTACTTAAGAAAAGACACATCGATATGTTGAAGGAACGAGAATATAATAATTACGGGTGGCAAGTTTTAGTGGCCCAAGGTAACAAGTGACTTGTGTTTTACCAGTTTTTCAATTTGTGGTTTGTAGGTGTTGTGGAATACATCGACACGTTGGAAGAGGAAACTGTGATGATAGCTATGTCACCCGACGACCTTCGACAAGAAAAGGAAGATGCCTATTGTAACACCTACACTCATTGTGAAATTCATCCAGCTATGATTTTGGGCGTTTGTGCTTCTATTATTCCATTTCCTGATCACAACCAGAGTCCCAGAAACACCTACCAAGTGAGTAATGATCAATAAATGTGGTGGAAATCACAACGTCATGGAGTGGAGTGAACTTATTTGAACTTCTCCGAATTTTGGCATAATATCCAAAGAAATTTTATTAATTAGTACTGTTGCTAACTACATTATGTTCATATTCTAGAGTGCTATGGGTAAACAAGCTATGGGTGTTTATATCACAAACTTCCATGTTCGGATGGACACCCTAGCTCACGTCCTCTATTATCCACACAAGCCTCTCGTTACCACTCGTTCTATGGAATACCTACGGTTCAGAGAATTGCCCGCCGGAATTAACAGCATAGTAGCAATTGCTTGCTACACCGGGTACAACCAAGAAGATTCTGTCATTTTGAATGCATCTGCGGTAGAGAGAGGATTCTTCAGATCTGTATTTTATCGGTCCTACAAGGATGCTGAATGTAAAAGAATTGGTGATCAGGAGGAACAGTTTGAAAAACCCACAAGGCAAACTTGCCAGGGCATGAGGAATGCTTTATATGACAAACTGGACGACGATGGTATTATTTCTCCAGGTATTCGCGTGTCAGGTGATGACGTAGTCATTGGAAAAACCATAACATTGCCAGAGAATGACGACGAGGTATGTATAATATAAATCCAGAAGTAAAAATTAATATTTATATCTTTAGCTTGACGGAACAACAAAACGATTTACCAAACGAGATGCTTCTACATTTTTACGTAACAGTGAAACAGGAGTTGTCGACCAAGTCATGTTGACACTAAATGCTGAAGGCTACAAATTCTGTAAAATCCGTGTGAGATCTGTACGAATCCCACAAATTGGTGACAAATTTGCTTCACGTCACGGGCAGAAAGGTACCTGTGGTATTCAATATCGTCAGGAAGTAAGTTGACTAATAGTGTGAAGAAAACCATTATATATTCTGTTCGCTTCAGGACATGCCATTTACATGTGAAGGATTAACCCCAGACATCATTATCAACCCCCACGCCATCCCGTCTCGTATGACTATTGGTCACTTGATCGAGTGTATTCAGGGCAAAGTCTCGTCAAACAAGGGTGAAATTGGTGATGCCACACCGTTTAATGATGCTGTAAATGTGCAAAAGATCTCCACTTTGCTGCAAGAGTATGGATACAACTTGCGAGGGAATGAAGTCATGTACAACGGACACACCGGGAGAAAAATAAATGCCCAAATCTTCCTGGGTCCCACTTATTATCAGCGCCTCAAGCACATGGTGGACGACAAAATTCACTCCAGAGCAAGAGGGCCCGTGCAAATCCTCGTCCGTCAGCCTATGGAGGGTCGTGCTCGAGATGGTGGCTTGCGTTTCGGAGAGATGGAGCGGGATTGTCAAATTTCACACGGTGCGGCACAGTTTCTGAGAGAGAGGCTGTTTGAAGTGTCAGATCCATACCGGATACACATTTGCAATTTCTGTGGTTTGATTGCAATTGCCAACTTGCGAAATAACACCTTTGAATGTAAAGGTTGCAAAAACAAGACGCAAATTTCGCAGGTTCGTCTACCCTATGCTGCAAAACTGTTGTTCCAGGAACTTATGAGTATGAATATTGCTCCTAGACTAATGGTCGTGTAAATGTTTTATTCAAGTATTGCAATTTGCTGTTTCTTATTATGTTACAAGGAAATAAAATGTATTGTTTTAAAGAGTATGTACTAAATAGGATTTAATAAAAAAGATTTTAAATAATAGTAGTTTATTTATCTAGAACGAAAAGTGGCATTTAAAAGACGAGAAAGTTGTTTACTTGCGAGGACCTTTAAAAACACTCTTCGTTCGTGGTGAATACAACGGTTTATTTCATACTGCAAGTTTAATGAATGTTAAATAAAAAGTTGTAAATCATTTCAAATTTCATGTCAACAACTGACGTATAATTTTAAAGTACTTGAACTTTAAAATTTTACTTTAAAGTACTAGGATTTTAATGTTCCATTTTTTGTACCATAAATAATCCGAAAAATGTCATTTTTGACATCAGTATGAAATAAAACGTGTATGTTAACAAAACGGGGGATGGTCAGGCTTAACCACCCGTTTAAAGACAATTTTTGCTTACGTGTCGTCACAAATGAACATACTCAGTAGTTATAAGTATATTAAAATAATTAACGAATACAAATCCTTATATATAATCGAATGTGTGTCGTGTTTTTTAACCTATTATTGACATAGACAAAAAACAAGACAAGTCTGCAAATTAATGCAATGTCTGTACACCAAGTGTGTGTAATATGACCCAGTACAGGTCTCATAATGTAAAGGTTTGCGAAATGCTTCCTTATAGTAATTGCAACTTGACCCAGTAACTTGACGTAAGATGCTGAGTTTGTATACAAATAACTTATCTAGCACACGTCGTGAACTAGTTTTATATCCTAATTAAATGCACTTTCGTGTCCACACGATTTCACTTAATTTTCACACATTTTGCTAAGTTGTCTGGTCCATATCAAACATCAGTTTGAACAGTTAGCATATCATTTAATCGTAAATGGAGATTAGGCAAAGTGTTGCAGAAAATGCTCTAGCATTTTTTTCAACATGATTAGTTGTAACACTTTTTTAACCCTTTCTGTTTATTTCTATCACTGGTGTAACGCTTGACAAATGAAAAAGTAAAGTAGCAAGAATACAAAGCTTGAATATGGAAAAATAAGTTAACAAAATAATCAAATCGAGATGTGCAAACATTGAAAGAAATCTTACACGCAGGGCTGTGGAGTCGGTAACAAAAAATCCGACTCCGACTCCTGATATTTTAGTAGTTTGAATCCGACTCCGACTCTGACAGTACTAGAATATTAATACTCCCCGTCATTCCTTTTCATCTACCTGATAAACATTACCGGCTCATGAAGAATTTCACAAGTTTTGTGGAATGTGGTTGATTATAATAAATTTCATAGGTACTTACAAATATTGCATTCACGGTTTCCAACAACGTACTGATTTCACGCACAAATACATAGAGAGGTTTACAAACGTAAATGAGGAAAAGGATAAAATTTAATTTAAGAAGAATACATTTTATGGCAAAATTTCATAAACGTGCAAATGCCATTGTTATAACAATAAAGTTTCTTACCTGCTGCTGCTACTAACAGTACTAACTACATTATTTATTTTCTTAAGGGGTTATTTACTACCTGCCTACATAATACAAGTTTACTGAGTCATAGGAAATTCAAATAGTCTGAGGTCTAAGCAGGGTTGAGCAGATTTAAATGATTTGATTAAAATAATGAATTTAATGGAGTAATTATCAAAATCATTGATTTAAATAATATTTTTTTATATTTTGCCAAATCAACAAAACAAATACACAAAAGAAGTGCCCTTCAAATATTACCAATTAAACAAAACCACCATGAACAGTAACAATATAACAAAATGCTGAAATTGTTTTAACTTTTAAAATACAACTTGAAACAGTTAAAACGTAAAAATAAGGTGCACTATAAAAGTTAGAAATTAGACGTAATACTAATAATAGTAATAATACGTACTATGCTTGTTTTATTGTTAATCACATAAAACAGTTATTGGTAAGATATAGAAAAACCGTCTACTACGCTGTAAAAGCACAAAGTCGGTATTTTTTAAATAGTTTGGTAGGAATTTAAATTCACAAACGGTGATCACACTGCTTCTAGAGCACACTCTGCAGGCTCGTGGATCTACGAATTAACATATTATAGTGCACGTACATTTTCATAAACTAACATAAATAAAGAAAAAATTTATTAACTCTGAGTCCGTCTTCAAATAGTCAGTACTACAGTCGTTCAAATAGTTTGTTAACTTTTGGTGTCTTTATAAAAAAAAAAAAATTTAAGTGGGAGTCGGAGTCGGGTAATTTATATGGACTCCGACTCCACCCGACTCCTCGACTCCGATTCCGATTCTACAGACCCGCTTACACGAAAATCTTTTTGTTAGTGATTAGCCAAAAAAACTAATTACAAAGAATCACAGAGATTTCTAAAGTCAAAAATACCAAGTGCCCACTGCTGTGCTGTCGACTATCAACTTCAATATACAAACCCTAGATGTTGCATACCATCGTGAAAGCCCCACGTTATCCCAATTTTTCGAAAAGAAAAAGTGTATGCAACTTGTTATAATCAGACCTAATTAGATACATATTTTCAGGCAAATCATGGAAAAAATATCCCCCAATTTGTGGCTTCTTGGTATACAGGTGGTGACATACGGCCATTATCTGTTTTCTTCATGCCTTATAAGGACAATTTTTGAATTTAGCACTTCTGTTTTTGTATTCCAAATACTATTTTCCCCGCTTCTTTAAGCCTAAATTGATAGTTTAGTTACGTTTCAAAACTCAATTTCGTTCATTTCAAATACTAGTGCTTTCCCAGCTTATTTTATAATCGTCGATTTAAATTTGGATATGGTTGCTTGCCCTATAATTGATGCCTTATCTTAATTGCTTTTTGGCTTCAGAGTGTCGGCTGGGAGTTCCCCGTTCTAGGTGCGGATGTGGTTGCATCATATGGTGCAATAATTACGCTTTCGTGTAAGTCAGAGAGAGAGCTTGCTAAGCAGAGCAAGCGCACATTCCGTTGGCTTCAGGATTCACCGGCCTGAATTCAAGAAGGCAACGAGTGATCGTTGGTTTCGCTATGGCGTTGGCCTTCGTCGTAAAATGTCGAAATTAAGTGAAACTATGTGGGTGTTGTCAGTCAAGTTCTTGGCCATTTAAGTGACGTTTTGTGTAGTTTTTAGCCGAGGAATTCCCTTATCGCGGAGTTGGCGGCTCTGATTGAAGCCTTGGGGTGGATAATTAATTGCTAATAGTCATTAATGAAGTTACATGTACCGTACCACAGCCTTGACTGTCGTTAACGTTCTTTGTTCTACCCTTCTTGGTGATTTAACATCGTCCAGACCCACTCAACAAATAGCGCCCCAGGTCGTTTCTCGCAGTCCTTCAAGTACTTTGGGACAGCCGCTTGAGCCTTTGAACATCATCACCGTAGCCAGCTGAACCCTTCAAAGGTATTTATTTGTAGTAATTTTAAAGCGCGCATTGTGCAGTGAAGTGCGTCTTAAAGTGTCGCCAATTTGCGAAGCGTTGCCGTTAATTTAAAATTAAGCGTTTCAACTATTGTGACTGTTATTAAGTCAATTTGAGTATTTACCTTCAAGTTTTAATGTTTGTACTGAGCATAATGTTGTGGGTTTCAAGTGATTACCGTCATTGATTCAGAGTTGATTGTTTACCATCAGGATTTATTGTTTGTAAGTAGTTTCATGTGTGTAGTTAAAGTTGTTACCATTTTTGAGTCAGATTGTTTTCTGCCAAGTTGACCGCCTATATTTATATTAAATGTCGCGCAATTAACAACACTAACCTTTATCGAAAATTTATTTAATGTTTATTGTTCATATACATATACACGTTAATATAGTTTTTAATATAGTTCACTTTCTTGGTGAGCCCACTGTTATGGTTCAAAATTCATTTACAGTTATTTATTAATTAATTGCCTTAATTTTCGTTAAAACTAACTTTTTGTCTTATCTTTTATTAAGTTAAATTTTTACCTACAATAAAACTGAGCATTCAGACCTTCTGCAAGTTATATTTTGATCTAACGTAAGCCGGTTCCCAAAATTACAATGCATAAGAACTCCTAGAGATTAGGCGTCACTCCTCGCATAAAGATTTTTGGGTTACATATGTCAAGTTTCTTTCAAAGCTCCCTCCAATTCCAATTTTCGAATTGGGTTTCCTTATCAGCCTTTTTGGTCATTCGCCATGTTGTGTTGCTACAGATTAGCTGCCTTGTGAATTTACGTGTTGAAACGTATCTTAATTGGGTTATTCCGCGGGCATCTCGCTTAGGAAGTTCATTTTGCTGTATTTGGAATGTTCCGAAGGTACTAATGCAATCCCCGTGAAGATTATTTTGTTATTTCCCAAGCTCAAACTTAGTTTGGATTCTATCTGGACAAGCACATGTTTTCTTTTGGCGAAACGGAGCCGAGAACACCTGAGGGTATGTTTTCTTCATGAATAATTGGCTAGATTCTATGGCTTGATGCTCTTTTAGCTTCTTTTGGTTGGTGACGAGAACACCTGAGGCTCCTTGTGGTTGGTGACGTTTTTTGCGTTTGATGACGCCCTTTTGTTTGGTGGCGTTCCCCCCTTTCGAGGACTCCTTTTGGTGATTTTTTTTGAGGTCCCCGAGTGATAGCGAAGGCCCCTTCCGTGGTTGCCGGATAACGTGCCCCGGGCGAGCGAACCTGCTCCTTGGTTAACCGACGAAGACGGCCCCCAGCTATCGCCTTGAGCTCGGCGAGCATGAAGTTCGTCGCCTACGATAGTGAGCGAAGGTTGTTATCGCTGCACTAACCTTGGCTAAACCCGGCCGCTCTGCTGTTCATCGGACCCTCCTTTGCTTGCTGCAGCCCGGAGAACCATCGCAAGGTCGGTTGATTTTATTCTGATTTCGGCCACTCAAGCCTTGGGATCCGTTTTAATGCGTTCCTGTGATTGTGCTACGGTGTACTCAGCGATTATTACGATGCTCTTATTATGTATTTTAAACGTGTTACTCCCCCATTTAAAGTAGTTGATTCAATAATTCACTAAAGTTATCTTGTAACAAATCTATTGCGGTAGTTCATATTCAATAGTTTTTTAGGTTAAAAGTTATCAGGATGGTTGCTCTCCGTCCAAGTGAGTATACTATCGAACGTTGTACGGCATTTGCATGATAAAATTTGATCCGTCTCGATCGTCACGTCGCAATAGTGACATAACTTTAGGTTGAATCCAGCCTCAGTATAAACCCCGTATTTGCAAATAATTTCGCGTAAGACTAGCTTGCGACGTTTTGACAAAGATTGGAAATCTACTTTAGTTAGTTATCGGTTCGTAAAGCGCTATGTTAGGAAACAATATCTTGGATTTCGTGTAGCCGTTATTGTAAATTAAGGCAAACCTTAAGACTGCTCTTGCATAGTGGGTAGTTGGTTGAATTCAACAAATTATTCCAAATTTTAAACTTTAATAAATGTGTCATAGCTATTAAGCTATCGACCGCCTTCTTTTGGGTAGTGCATTTGGCCACGTCAAAAGTCAACTTGTAATTCTCTTATGCATATTTTTTTCTTACGATAATTCACTAAATTACATTAACCTATTTAACTGAGTTACAACCTCACGTCAACTACGATTTAATGATTATTTAAATTATGTGCCAATACTTTGGTGAGGATTAATAAAACGCTTTATTATTGTGATATAATCTTCCTATTGAGATTTTGTACTGGTTTACTGTATCATATGTTAAGTGTTTATTGTGGAGCACCCCCTTATTATTATTGCTCATTATACTGAATCGTTACCTAGGCCAGCGAATTTTATTTATGCCCTTGCCATTATCTCTCTTTTCAGAAAGTGTTTGGTAGCGCATTTTATTGTATGCCTTTTTGTGCGATTAGCAAAGAGCTGGGTTATGTGCTACTTGGCGCTCATATTTCTATTTTTCAGCTGAAGCTTTTGAGTCTCTTGTGCAACCCACGAGCTCCTCCGGCTGCCTTTGCTTACCACCCTTACCATCAGAGCGACGGTAACAGCGGTAACACCACATATGTTTTTCTCGATTTAGTAAAGTGCTGGCGTCTGGCAATGGACATCTTTATTTCTTTTACCGGGTCGTTGTCTCAATTAAAGTCACAAGGAAACCCCCTCCTGAGTGTTACTCAGAAATTTTTGTTACAACTCATCGTAACGTAATTGGGGCAACGGATCCGAGAATTTTCCGATTTGTGTAATTTTATCGGGTAACTGACTGTTGAGTATTTTGGATGTCAAATTCATGTGGTAACGACGGTTTCCTTGTGTAACAGCCCAGTTCTTGGTCCACTGAAGGCTTCACTCCAGTATATCTTTAGTTATCAGGTATGTAGGGCTTGTGCGATATTCATTAGCAGAAATTTGTCTATATTTGCTGTCCAGCGCAGGGGTGAACATTCTCGATTGTTCTTTCCTTCAGTTCTCTCGCACAGCTTGCTTATCTAAATCTTTGTGTTGATTTATATGGTGGAGAATATGTTTTATCTTACAGTAGCGCCTATTACCATACATGTATACAACTGTTTTCGGTGACTAAAATGAAGTTTTATTCACAAGTGAGTTTTCATTATTTATACTACTGCATTGTTGGTAGCACTGTCAAGCTATGTCAAATTCGTAATTTTCAGGTTAAGTTTTGCGTCAGTCTGTGTCAAATAACATGCAAATAACAAACAAAACCTAACCTACGAACCTCGAATTTGACATAGACTGACAATACACAACTAATGATAAATTTATTCCGCCACATATTCTGACTGCGCCAGCTATTTAGGCACAAGAATTGCTACTGTAAGATAAATAGTCGTATATCACACATGAGCGAAATGCCATTATAAGCTCGTGAGAAATTGTATTGCTCGTGCTGGGGCACTCGCAACTCAAAATTCTCACTCGCAAATAATGATGCATTTCTCTCACTTATAATCTACTATTATTTCGTCAAGAACTGAGCCATTTGACCTTATAGTCGTGCTTGGCATTCCTAACAACTATATCTCTAAGGCATCTACGATCGATAACATTCTCAGCAGCATACTGACTCATTGCAGATAAGCATTGGAGTATAATAAATATTGTGACGCAATTATTGGAGTGTTACATGGAGATTGAAGCCATTATTTTACGAAAATTGGTTTCAGAAAACGGGTTTGCGCCGGGAAGGTGCGTAGTCGAATATATTGTATAGCAATGCATTATAAAATAAAGGGTGTTCATTAGAATTTGTGGTCTAGTCGGTTTTGGAACTGAAGAAGTCATGTCGTGCATTAAATCATATGGCTGATAACTGACACTGGTGACACTGTAAGTCTATGTCAAATTCGATGTTAGCAGGTTAGGTTTTGCGTCAGTCTGTGTAAAAACTGACGCAAAACCTAACCTGCTAACATCGAATTAAACGTTAATTGAAAAGCCAAAACAGGCGCCAATGAATCTTTTAACTAACGACAAAATGTATCCAGACATCACAGAGAATTCCTAAACTTAAAGTAGCAGAATATCCTGAAAGGAAGTACACGAATCCAGGTGACAATGTACCCATATCACAGTATAATAATCACATATTAAATTGCATACAGGCCAGTACAAGGTGCAGGTGAATATTCAAAAATAAAGTCACATAAATATATGCAAAAATAAGGTGCACCTCAAAACACATAAACTCGACTTGTGAGTAAGTTACCAATTACAATAGTTTAAAATGTAAAAATATAAACTACATTACGTACAAGCAACAACAATTTATGAATGTAACGCAGCCTAATTTAGACTGCGAGAATGAAAATCATTAAGTGCACAGATTTACTCGGCTCTTTAAGCGAACTGTAAATGACGGCGAAAGTCCAAAGTAAAATCTACGGGATTCTGAGGAAATCCAGGCAGGAACTGCAGCAAAGCAAATATCACTGTACACAAAATTTTGATAGTATTAAAAACAAAGGGGAAACCATACATAATACATAACCTCCTTTCGTTGAGCTCCTTCAGGCCTACTCCAATGCTTACGTAAGGCTGGCACAGAACATCAGAGATTAAACCCAATAGCACACAGACAGCTGGATTTGAAATGTGCATTCACAGCCGCACTGGGTCGAGGTCATTGGCCTCATTTGATACTGCAAAAACCTCCGGTGAACATCGAAGGGGGTTAAATACGATTCCGAACCTGCAGCTCAAGATCAATTCGGGCCATGTGCAAATGATCACCAGTGCGTAATCAGGATCCGCCCAAAAATCGGCGTGAGAAGAAACTTTCTTAAGAAATTGCCAGAGCTGCAAAACCAGCTAATATCAGCTAAGGCGAATTCCAACAAACGATGCCAAACATGCACGCAGAAACTTTGGACAATTTACCGTTGCACAAAAGAAAGAGAGCGCGGAACCAAGCCAAGCCATTATTGCTTCAACGCGTCGATAAAACAAAATGTAAACGGGAGGGGCGCGCATGAAATTCAAATTGTGCGCTACGGACTTCGACATAAATAAATTGCTCAAAAACTGCACAGTTATAAAGACGCACTATGACCTTAACAGCCTATTTGTATCCTATAGGTGCTCTTTTACTTCCTTTTTTATTACTAAAATAAGCAGAGATCTAGTGAGTACCTAGCGTTTCTATAGCATTTCTACATAATGAGGTATTTCTTGCAGCCTGTTCAGCTTCTGCTATGCAGTTTTGATTTTAGTTTTGGACCACCATTATGAGGGCTCCACATGTTGTTATTGGTTTTACAACCAATAAGTCAGGTATGTGTGGTTTTACACTCCATGTCTTACCCGAGAATCATTGACAACAGCAGTTGCTTTTCGAGCACAAACCAAAGCTAACCAAATTGATTTGAAGTTTATCCTTTACGTTTCCCAATTCTTCCTCTATAATTTTACTCAAGATTGAACGATTTCAGTTGGTCGATTAGAAAATCTTCGTCCAGAAAATTTGCTGCCCTCCATTATAGCTTTGTTGGAAATGGATGGTTGGTCTTTCTTTGGTGTGGTACTAGGGTGATTCGTTTTTGCTCTTTTACATGTTGGAACTGTGGGTTACTATTATCCAACCGAAGTCCCTGTCTGACGTTGTCTTTCCATGGGCTGCAAGGCAAGTAATTTTGCTTCTCGTTTATGCCATTTTGAAGTTTATAACAATTTATAGGTAATGCTTTCTAACTATATACCACTGAGCTACTTACATTGAAGCTTTTCAACAGCTTCTCTCAGGATTTTACTGGTTTCTACAAAGTATCACTCATTTCATCGCCATCACGTTGCCATAAGCTTTTATACAAACATCACGTTCATTAAAAAAAAGTAGAGATGAAGGCACATAATTTGTCTTGAAAATATTCATTATAAAGCAGATAATGCAAAATCTCACTCGAATCGGCCAAGAGAAAAAAAGACGTGAATGATTTGCAATTATAATAAAATAAATTTTATATTTGTTTCTATTTATTTAATTGAATTACAGTCTATAATGTTTATCCTACATTTCTATTTACATATAGATTACAAATATAAAAATATACTATTCTATGTAATTTACATTGTATACCCTGTTCACATCCTTTTTGCATCAAGGTTGGCCATGACAGTTTTCCCAATTTAGCTGTGTAAAATTACTTTGTTGTGCTTAAATGAGGTTTACATTTGAGGTTATGGGTACCTACCAAATGGTTTTAGGTTATATAACATGGCAAAACACCTTCAAATGCAAAGTTGCCATATTTAAGCAGAATAGAAAATGGAACTTAGTAATTTTTATGTATGTATTCAGTTTCAGTAATGGTGTAATTAGATATACCGGGTGACTATAAATGATTGTGATTATTTTTCTTAGGTTGGCACTGTTTATGTTGGTGGCACTGTAAGTCTATGTCAAATTCAATGTTCGCAGGTTAGGTTTTGCGTCATTCTGTGTCAAAACTGAAGCAAAACTTAACCTGCTAACCTCGAATTTGACATAGACATACAGTGCCACCAACATAAACAGTGCCAACCTAAGAAAAAAAATCACAATCATTTATAGCCACTCGGTATTTTTAATGTAGTACGTGGAAGGTCTTACAATACTTCAGATTTTACACATGTACTATCAAAGTAAACAGTCCATCTGGCAACAATATTCTGTTCGTCAAATGACAGTAAATTTGTTGGAGGTTATGCAGGTTATACAATAAAATAAAAATTACGGTTCTGTTCATGTGCAACTTAACAACAAAAATCCAGGGCCAACCTTCATGCAAAAAATAAGTGAATAGATTATACCTATAGTTTGTTACTAATTAGGAATCATAATTTAGATATACCGGGTGATTATAAATGCTTTTCCATTGAGTTCCCTATGAAATATTTGTTGTATGAATAATATGTTGGTGGTACTGTAAGTCTATGTCAAATTTGAGGTTATCAGTTTGTGTAAAAACTGACGCAAAGCCATATATATGTATTACTTCCATATCGCTAGTAGGGTCTCGGAACAAGTGAAAACATTACGGTGCCGGTCTCACTCTGAGTACTACACGTCTCGTGCGTATGCCTGAGAATTCAAAGCTGCCTTTAGAAGCAAATTTTAAACTTGAAACCTAGTCTGCTAACCTCAAATTTGACATACACTTACAGTGCCACCAACATATTATTCATACAACAAAATTTTAAAGGGAACTTGATGGAAAAGCATTTATAATCACCCGGTACAAATGGTATCGTGCATTAAATAAATAAAGCAAAAGGGAAATATTTAAAGGTGCATTAATGCCACTAAAGTTATAAACACTAAACTAAATTCAGTTCCATGTAGTCTTCTGCCGTTACTTCCAAAGTCGTACCAACTCCTCTTCTTAGCTACAACGTATTTTAATAGATATTACTCAGAAATTTAATAATAGTGGCAACTTACTCTTTTCGTTGGGATCTCTCATACCGCATTGTTTATAAGAAATTTTTGACTTTCTTTTGGTATCGATGAATCCAGGAATGTATAAAGAGGGGGCATCTAGTCGCCCTATAGATAATATCCTGCTAAAATCTTGCTCCAGTTGACTAGCAATTGGTCCCTTAAAATGCATCAAAATCTGTATACAAGCATTGCCATGTAAAATTTTAGTTTGTCGAGAATCGACTGTTAACATCCACTCTGGTATTCCCATTATCCTACGTATGTCCTCAATGAACTGGGCCCTAAGAATAAAATAGAAAGAAATGCATTATGGCTTATATAGATGTAAATCTCGTTGTTGCTACACGTACAATACAAATCTCGGTGGTTTTTCTATGTTAGCATATTTTATTATATCATAATCAGGTTCTATGTTGGCACAAGCATATCGTTCAGGTTGCTGGTTTGGGCTGAGAATTACAATTGACCGTCCAACAGCAGTCCATTCCCCTTCTAACGGGAAATTGGTATCCACCACTACTTTTCTTTTCAAGCCAATATCTATTGTTCCAACTCTAGACGAAACGTCGCCCACATAACACCTTAGTGGATTGTCAGGACCACATTCTTGGCGGTACAAGTCTCCCTGCAATTATTAGGTTTATGTATTGTATTATTGTTCACAAAGGTGAAATTTAACTTACATTTAATGGATCAGCCAGTTGTGTATAATATGGGTTCCATACATACCCTCCAGCTACACATCTTGTATTTTGGGTTTTTACTGCGGCATCCACTCCTACAGGGTTGACATATATAGCCCAGTTATGGTCTCGAGTCTAGAAGATTAAGTGTAAATTTTGTATGAAAAAGGAATAAATCAGTTTACTTACTATATTACGATCATGTGGGCCGGGATATCTTAGTTTGATTTCTATTACAGTATCACTTTTGCTTCCGTCATTATATATAAGTTGTTTCTGAAAAAATCGTTATTATTGGGGGCATATGAAATTAAATATAGTGGCATACCATTCTCATATACCCATAAGCGTAACCATCAGGGTGATGGAACGATGCAATTGCTCGAATTTCTCTGGCTTCCGAAGGGCTGTAACCTCTTTCAATTGTTGAACAAGCCCATCTACGATTTTTAGCCTAAAATAAGAATATTTAACACTTGACACCATTACAAATGATTAATGTTTACCCTTTTATGAATCAAAATGGACCTTCCTACAATACTGCGAGGTCCAAATAATGGTAACATGGTGTCATTGTATTCTTGTTTATATAATGTGTAATTATCCAAAGTACCAAATTTGCCACTAAGGTCTCCCATTTCGTATTGATCAGGAGTTCCATGATAAGCCCTAGGTGATGATTCAGGGTCCACATTGAGCGGATTCCAGTGTTCATACAAAGAAGTTGCTTCACATGGAAACTCTAAGCTTTCTTCTACTGGAGTCTGAAAATTTCTTACATAACAGCAAGTCGATTGCTGGCTGCTGTAATACCTACAATATGAACATGATAACCACTGTTCTCACTTAGGCCTTCTAGAGATACTTCAACATTAGTTATGTCATATTCTGTTTGCTGGAAAAATTCTAATTTTCCTTGTACACTTAATATGTCTCCATTTGGAAACCAGTCTTTAGCTACGGCTTTTCTTCTGTATACAGCACCAATTCTGTGAATGAATGATATTTATTACTTATGAAATTAAAGAATTTGCAAAACGTTACTTTGAACATCCTAAACGCTCCCCTCTAGCTTTAGGACCAAAATCATCATACAGAACAAATGATTTTCCCAAAATAGAATGAGGACCAGTAAGAGGTAGGAGTTGATCAGTAAATATTCTTCTTGAAACTCTATCACTATTCTTCTTTTTTCCAGCTATTTCCAATGGTCCTAATCTTGTTGACATATCTCCTAATCTGCAAGCACCTATAACATCTAGGGTGCAGTTGTTGATCGATGATTTGTTATCAAAATCTACCTAAAAGGGAGATAAGAACTATTAAGTATCTATTGGTGTTAATCGTGAATTCAAATATAGGATTCTACTGAAAAAAAGTCCTACTTTGTATGGGTTATAAACTGTTCCAGCACTCAGACAACGAGCAGTCCAATTATAAAAATCTTTTCCAGGTGGTAATTCGTGGATTGCCCATCGATGTTCTGCGGAATTGTTGACTTGAGCACCGTCTGCATGAATTATATATTCAAATAAAACTGTTGTGTCTGCCCATGGTTCTTCCTTCGGCTGTCTCAATAGTATCCTTGCCACCACAGGATAACGGAAAATCACTTCTGCTGTGAAGATTTGCTTATGGTATTGATAGTTTGGTTCATAGAGAACTACGCCGCCACAAATCCATGGTTCTGACATAACTGCTGCTGAAGGGTATTGCGTATTTCTATAATTTGTTATGTTGTAGAAGTAGGCAGATAAGAGCAGCGAATGACACTTACTTGTAGATAACTAATGAACGATGAATTATTGAATGGTGGCCTTGCAAAGGTAAAAATACATCCCAATATTCCCCACTTAGTTCCTGACTTCCTTGGATTGAGTTTGAAAAATTATTTCTTCCTAAATGTTTTCCTGATAAATCTCCAATGGGGTATTGATCTTGAGTTCCAAATCCTGTAATAAATTCAATAGGTTACCATTGATCGTCAAGATAATTATGAGTCTTACCATTGGGAGGAAGAAGGTTCACATCAGTCTTTAAAGGATTGAAGATATATTTAGTGGTTAAGCAGGAATTTTCCATTTGTCCAACTGTTTTAGCCGGGGTCATAGGCAGCTCGTGAATTTTGTAGCTTGCAACTGAGGAACTGTAGACTAGCTTTGTTTCTATGTCACCACGAGCTGTTGTTAAGTTAAAGTTCATAAATGTGGGTTCAAAGCGATTATGTTGGGATAATATGATGTCTCCTTTGATACCACCAGATTGAATTATTACTCTGAAAAATAAAACTTTGACTTTGCACCGAATTAAATGTTAGTTTTATCTTACTTGGCATTAATTGGATGTTCATATCTGATCTTAGCACAAGCCAAAAACACGTCCTCATGCTTAGTTTCAAAAATAACCAAATATAGTCTTCTTTGTGGACCTGCCAAGTCGCTGGGCAGCAGAATAAGATCCTTGTCTCTAAATAATGTTTTGTATTGATTCTTTTTATAATTTTTCGATACTTTCACTTTTCCAAGCCTGGAATCGATATCCCCTATGGCGCGTCCTTCTCCTCTGTCTTCTGGATCAAAAACCAGCTGAAGAATATTACAACTAGATTCGGTACTTTCACTCTCATGGTTCAAAATGTCAGTAACATATAATTTCCAGGAATGCTCAGTAAAGTCTATTCCTCTTCCAGCGTTTTCAATGTTTGAAACATGATACAAATCAGTTATTATCAGCATATCCTGATGGCTGTCTTTGGTTGAAAACCACTTGAAGTAGACAGAACCAAAAATAGGCGAATTGAATTTGGCCACTGCAGTCTTTTCGATATTTTTATCCGTTAGCGTGATGGAAGCACACGCACGTCTTCCTGTATCTTCATTTCTTAGAAAGATAGATTTGCCATAGAGCCCTGCATCACCGTCGATAGTCAGGTTTTCGGTTACAAATTCGGATGTCGCGTTGTCGGGTAGAATTAGGTAGCCATAAATGTCGTCCAAGTTGACTAACTTTTTGCCCAGTTTGGAAGGATCGCAGCGATTTTCCACGGTGGTATAGTCGGTGGGAAATTCCGTCACTGACCAAGACCACACCTGGTTGGGGTACTCCAACGTCGTGTTTAGATTGGTCGTAATTTTTATGGCATTTTTCACTTTGGTAAACGTTATTATTCCGTGCAGACCTTCTTGCGATATGTACGATTTTAACTCTAACGAGGTAGTTAACGATGAACCTGCAAAAGTTGTTTGGTTGTAATGTCAATTCGTCTAGGTGTTTTGAAGGCGGTGGTATATTTATATTTGTAACACCTCAAATTATTAACCTTGCAGTTCATATTGCTTAAGAAACTTCAAAAGATGCCATTGTTAAGTGCTTGCTTTGGGATTAGTGTCGTCTGCAGTGCATAAAGGAAAATATTCTTGTAGTAATCAAGAATAGGATCACTTCCAACTACCTGCTAAGGAAACATCGTTCGTCCTTGCTTTTTCAATAGCTTTTAACCGTTTTAGACCTAAGCTGCTTATATACCAATTTGAAAAAAATAACTACAATATTTACATTGGTGGTTGTTTATTGTTGTTGATTATTTATCCCCACCGATCCTCTGACGTGATATGTATTTTTCACACGATTTTTGTACATTCTAAAATATTTGTACGAAATTTGACCTTTTCAAAGTATGATTATATAAATAGGTAACAACCGATAACCGGTTAATCGTGCATAGCCAATTCGCCATAAGTATTCATTCTACAAGGACATTTTCCTATTTAACAATACTACATAAGTAGTTTTTGTATATTTTGACCTAGACAACATGCACCTAAAATAGTGCAAATGTGCGTAATTATTGCACGCGAGGGAAAATTGTTCAATGCGGCCGAACATAACACTTTTGCAAGTGTTTTCAGAATAGTACAACAATGCAAAACGATAAAAAATACACAAATGTTTAATAAACTGCTGGTGGTATTGCATTGAATGCATTAAAGTGTCAATTTTTACACTCAAAACGTGAAATTGTACTTTACTGCATTATTGTAGAAAAAAATTGACAGAAATATAAGTAACAAAATACAAAATACGTTTCCATACTATTAAGATAAATTAGCCAAATTTAATTACATAATTTAAAAATTATAAATGTTAGTTGTAGTGTTATTTCATATTCCAAATACCTACAGTTCGACAATGAGTAGTTGAAATAAATATTTTTTTAATATGGCATATCCGCTGATGAACGATCAAGTAAAATCATTAAACTGCTTGGATTTGCAAACCTCTTGTTCTAACTGAACTGTGTGGTTTACCGTTCCTGTCATTCTTTGGACTATATAAATTGCGCTGTAAATACAACTATTTTCTAAAAAATCCTCCAGCGAGATTTGAGCCATTCTAACCTTCCTGAAAACTAGTATGCAAAACTAAAATACATTGTACCACCGCGACAGCTTCGAAATGGTTGCACCTACAGATAGATACCAATATTTTAAAAGGTAAATTTTAATACTGTCTGATTATTATTAGATGCACAAGAATTTCTATAATAAACTTCAATTTTTTCCTAGACTTAGACAGCTTTTTCTAGCTTAGCCTAAATGTATAGGAATTTTAAACACATTTTTGAAATTTCGCTAAATCCGAATTAGTAATATTTTTTAAAACTTCGCAATTTTATAGCATCATTGTTTAATAGCCACATGTTTTTTACAAGACCAGGTGGAAATTGTTAAAATACAAAACTTATAAATGAAAATGGTTACTAACCTGAATTTACACACATTGGCATAAACACTTACTCTGTATGCATGCATAAATGCAAAAATTCTAGATATGTGAGCTATTTTACGAGTTAAAATTCTTTACCCTTTTTATAATTTGGGGAATATATGAATTTCGGACTATTTAAAATAAACGTTATCTGTCGAAATAAAAAAGATTGATACCAACATTTTCAAATTATCCTAAACTATGGTGATTACATGGGCACATTCGAGGGCCAAATAGCTACAATGGAGACGGCATTACATTAAGCCATTAACCTGTTTAAATCCACAATGCTTGGTCTTATAAGCCAACTTTGCTCGTAAGCTGGATAGGTGTCAAAATTGAGGAAGTTCTTTTGTTAGGGGTTAACCACTACCACAGATGTTCGCTTGGTAGCCCGTGTATTCACAGGGAATTAAACCCGGGTTGGCGACCCGACAATCAAGCATATTGCTCACTTGGCCATCCGCTTACCAGTTCTTTACAGACTCTAAAATTCAATTAAATTGCCAAAAGGTGCCAATGAGCCTTTAATGCAACCAATATGCCCAGATAGATACTTATAAACTCAAAAGCATAGTCAAAATACTCCTCTAACGGCTAAGTCATAAATAGGTCATAATATAACAGTAGGTATAATCATCACTAGCACTATAATATGAAGTACAAACAGCTTAAAAGACTTCAAATATTAATAGACTTTCTAAATTAATATAATTCTTCCTACGAAAAAATAGAATAGTAAACATAGGTAACACGAAATAGTGTAAAAACTTAATGAGTATGGTAAATAGCATTACAAAAGTTAACAAGACTCGAGGTAGCTTAAAGAGACCCCTGTTCAGAGTGATGCTATTTGGCACAACAGTTCAGTAAGAGTAACGTGTATATAATAGTAAAGCAAATAAAGTTTACACAGGCAAATAAAGCTCGAGGGGGCTGGAAGAACCCTTGTCGAGAGATGTGGTATTTGGCTCAATGATTCAGGAACAGTTAGTAGAATCAGCAACTGCCCAACTTCCTGCGAGTATTTCTACAGAGCACCTGCTCGAAGGCACGAAACCGGGGATCGATGTAAACCGCTGCCAACCGAGCTTTTCCACAGAAGAGAAACGAGCCGGTTCTCTGAACACTGGATCAGCAGTGTAACAAAGATAAGGTAAACGTGGCTCTGAATAAAGTTATACGCAGCCGCGCAATAGAAGGGCTAGGGAAAACAGCTCATATGTCGAATTAAGGCTGACAAGAGACATATTAACGCTTTCAAAATTGGGAAGCGAAAAGCACTGAAGTTTAACGTATAGCGACAGGCGAAGCCGTAATGGTCGAGACGAGAATCACGGCGCGGAACATTTGAAAAATTCATGGCTCGTAGCAAGATTGTTTTTGCCTTTTCAGTTAGGTGAATATTTTGTTGATAATGGAATATATCAGAACGAGTCACTACTCTAGGGCGCTATCTAAACTATAATGTCGCCGATGTTGTTCGTAGTCAGTACAGCCAACCGAGTTCTTTTTGTCTCAAAGCGGCGCTTTTGTGCATCTAATAAGGATGTAGTCTGTTATATTTGTGTTAGAATTTGGTCATTTGATGTAATACCTCGATGTACCCATCTGGGAGCTATGAAATCAAATGTAAACTACACAGTTTACCGTCAATTTTCCAAGATCAAGAGGCAGCAATCAATAAAGCTAAGTCGTTGAAAAATTATATTTTATCCTCTCGTTTGCAAACGGATATGCCCTTTTAAAAGAGAATGCATTACAACTATATTTTGTCTCAGGGATATTTTCCCTGACGTCATATGTGTGTGGAGCAAATATATGAATATGTGAAAGTTCAAAATTCGCCACTAGTGGCGAAAGTGCGCGTTGCTACGAAACTGAATAAACAATTGTCAGATTCTAAATTAATTTATAATTTTTGCATTATATAATATACATTTAAAATTTTTATGTTCGTAGAAAAAATATCATTTACTATTCGCGATGAAATACGTTTTTTTTGTTCGTGAAATTACCCTACTGCACGTCGACAACTTTTCACAGCACGAAAAAAGACACTTTCACGCACATGACGTCAGGGAAACGATTCCTGGGACCCACTGTACTTATGAAGTTATATAGGTACTTATTTATTGAATTGTATGTTCAGTAATAATCTTGCGATTCAAAGTATGCTGGAACTAACGTTTACAATTTTCAAATTATCTAATTAGATAATAATATGAGAAAGTCACAGCTATCTGGTTTGCATATTTTCGGTTTTGAATCAGTTATCTTTTTCGGTATTTTTATAAATGAATCTGTCGATTCGACTATTTTGTTAAAAACTTACTTCATGAACGAATAATATTTTAGCTAAAATAAAATAATCACTTACTGGTTGTAACTAACTCATTATTTTGGACTACTGTTGTGGAAGCATTTTAGTTTATATGTACAAACCTACACATACAAATATGGCCAATTTCAGTGATTTAGTTTTTGAATAAATCACTGCTGGAGCCTGTGATTTGAAATTATCAGAAATTCGTTAAAACCCCTCACCACAAAATATTTAACAACTGCTAAATACGTATTTCGACAGCCACGCTATCATCATCAGTAGCTACGAAAAATTAACACGGCAAAGAGGCAACGATATACTCGTGACCAAATCACAAATGGAAGTGGGCGATATCCGCGCATTTTACATCTATTTATACTGTTTGATGCCTAGATGTAAAATGCGCGAATATCGCCCACTTTCATTTGTGATTTGGCCACGCGTATATCGTTGCCTTTTTGCCGTGTTAGTTTTTCGTAGCTACTGATGATGACAGCATGGTTTTCGAAATACGTATTTTGCAGTTGTTAAATATTTTGTGGTGAGGGGTTTTAAGGAATTTGTAATTAGTTTTTGAGGTTATTTTTATAGGGTGCTATAATTTTTGGGAAGCATTGTAATTTACCCAGTAAAATTATATAAAGTTCGTTTTGGTACAGTTATTTTGTGCTACCCTATCTAGAGAATCTTCTATAAACTGTTATAATTTTGATTGAAGCATTTTAATATAAACAATTACATAAATCCCCGAAATCACTATTATGATTAAAATTGGCACTAGTGTTTGATTACGGTTTTGTGTGTATAGTGTACTTATTTACTAGAGAATCGAATATATACTGCCCATTGTTACCAAAATATGAGCATATATATGCACCTTATTTTGTAAAAATATGCAGAAGAATTTAGGCACATGCATGTGTATATGTCGTCTAATTTACTTTATGCAGAATTTCAAAACGATTTAATTAATTGTTTTACCCATTTTAATAATTCTTAACAATGATTTACATTAGAATTAAGCAATTATTTCATTGAAAACATAATAATACAAACAAATTCATAAATTGATCGTCGTCATAAAAACATCTTACATATAAATGTTATTCAAAATTGTCAAGAAGAAATTTGTCGTCTATCTGAAAACGTATACTTAAATATCGAAAACGATCTTTCAACGTCTACGCAGGCGGTCTAGGACGTTTAGGCGCGATTCTTTAGGCGCGCATCTTTAGGCGCGCACTTTTAGGCGCGAGCGCTTTAGACGCGAACGCTATTAGGCGCCTGGACGTTTAGGCGCCGCAACTTTAGACGCGGGGACACTTAGGCGCCACATGAAAGAAATTCACATTATTCTTGATTTTTAAATTTTTTATTAGGTAATTATTGCAATCATTAATGTTGAAGAAAAACTCACATCTTGATAAACAATATATCTTCGGCTTTTTACGAGCCTTTTTCAGCGTTAAAGTTTTACAAATTTAAATACTTAATTTACATTGTATCGATTATGAAAAATGAGATATTTACATTTTGTATCTGGTTAGTTTAACGTGGTGGAATTATACAGACCATATAATTTCACTACGTTAAACTATCTCTATACAAAATGTAAATAACTAATTGTTCATAATTGATGTATGTAAATTAAATATGTAAATTTGTAAAACTCTAACAATGAAGAAGGCTTGTAAAAAGCTGAATATATATATGTATTGTTTATGAAGGTTTGAATTTTTCTTCAATATTAATGACTGCAATAATTAGTTAACAAAAAATTAAAAAATCAAGAATAATGTAAATTTCGTTCATATGGCGCCTAACTGCCCCGCGCCTAAAGTTGCGGCGCCTAAACTTCCAGGCGCCTAATCGCGTCCGCGTCTAAAAGCTTCGCGCCTAAAAGCTAGCGCGCCTAAAGGTGCGCGCCTAAACGTCCCTTTCCGCTACGCAGGTACAATGAGAATTTACAATATTTGCAATAATATTAGGAGCTACATCAAGGTCCTTAACAAATTCACCGATTAAAACGTGGCTTATATTATTCAAGACAGTATAACCAGGATGTTTCTTAATTACTAAATTACATTTTTCTAAACTAAGAGCACATGTTACTTTACCTTTTACGCTTTTTCTTTTTTAACTTGCGTTAGTGATCTGTGTCGAAAGCAAAATCTTGTTATTTGTGGTGGCTAATAATTCAAATTTATTAGATTCATTTTGATCACTTTAAGTATCTACTTGTTTTTTTCGAAGATTGTCAGCAAATAGCACTTTTACGTTATTTTTTTAGATATGCAAAATATGTATTAATTAATTAGTGGCAATTAACTGTAGACGTTTCAATTCGTGCACATTTTTAATCGTATTCTAAGATATGCACAATTTATAAAATATGCAGATTGCATAAAATCCGTTCTCTAGTATGTACACTTCTGTGCAATAAAATTAAGCACACACGGCTTTGTTGTATTTATTAATAGCATTTTATTTTTGAAAGGTCTTCGTTCTGGTTTTTTAATAACGGTGTTATTTTCAAGTTATGGTGTTTTATCATTAATTGAAACTACTGCTAAGCAATTACAATAGACCCGAATTATACAAACTAGAATATTGTGAAAAATAGTCGTAAGACCTGTGCTTAATTTTATTGCACAGAAGTGTACATATACAGGGTTCTCCCGGCACTTAAGGAGCAGGTTCTTGAGATCATTTCAAACAGAAAAATTCATATGAACATGTGTCCTATTCTCAGTATTTATTGAGCTAAGTATAGACATTTCAAACTAAATTAATCTTAAATAATTTTTATTTCTATGACATCAAAAATAACAAAATAAATGACTGCAGACTAATAATTTAAAAGAACGTAGTCATAGATGTTCAAAAATTCCACCTCCTACTTCAATGCATTTAGCCGCACGCCTGTGAATACCACGCGTTCCATTCATTACCTTAGCATGGCTGTCTTTTATTTTAGTTGCAGCGTTAAAAAATTGCTGGATTAAATCCTCGAATGTTTCTACTTTCTCTTCGTACACCAACTCCTTCATCCAACCCCATAAGTTGTAGTCTTGGGAATTTAGATCTGGAGATCTGGCCGGCCAATTGTGTGGCCCACCTCGACCAATCCAATACTGAGAATAGGACACATGTTTATATAAACTTTTTTGATTGAAATGATTTCAAGAACATGATCCTCAAGTGCCGGGAGAACTTCGCGAGGCACCCTGTATACCAAAAAATATTTCTTTTTTGAGGCTAATTTTAAAACATTAGTTCTAGGGAGGCAGTATAGCCTATACAACAATTGTATTAATCTCGAACAGTATTTCTACCGTTTAAAACTAGGACTAGCATTTGATTAACGCAATTTTATTATACTCAGAACATTTTATACTTTTCCAAATACGTTTATGATTTGTGACTAACTCCAAGGCGTTAATTTTTGGGATTCCCCTTTAGATCGTTACCGCTTTAACACATATTTTAGTTTATATACTAACGTAAAGTCCTTGGATAGTGCTTTTATTGATTAAATAGCACTCGTATTGGTGTTTACTGTTATTTTATTACAACCCAGTGTGTATAGTAATATTTCAAAATGTCAGATCTGTCAATTTCAAAAATATTTTAGGAGGCAAATGTCATTATGTCATTCATTTGACACTATTTCAGTTAGGTAATGAAGCCATTACACCACTCAGCGTCAAATGAGTGGCGTAATGAGTTACTTATCCCACTGGAGTAAATAAACTTTATTTATACCGGGTGCGACATAAAGCTCTTGTTTATTTGTTTTTGTAATAACTTTTATCATATATAATCGAACACAATAATAATTATGTCATCATGCCTAAATGTGAAACCCAACATCATTAATGTATCCTCCGTTTTCGACCGTACATTTTCTAACAGATCTTTTTAGTGCATGTTTATGCATTTTAATTGACATTTATCAAAATGAATCTCTGGTCTATGCTAGGGGGCCTTGATGTCAATTTGACGTATTTGTCTTTTATCAGAGCGCGGACAAATCATCAAGTTGACACCAAGGAACCCTAGTCTATATCAGAACGTGTTTTCACTGTTGATATATTTTTTACAACAATCGAGTCACTGGCTCGAATGAAACGTTTATTCAAGCAATGGTTCAATAATCGCAGTAAAACGAAAATGGTTGTTATTGCTAGGGTCGGTTATTTTCTAAACCTTCTCCTTTGTTGTGTTCGGAGAATTCAAGTGTTTAAAAAAGCATTTAACGATGTTTGTTTGTTTGTTATCCCTTTATACAAGTGGTGGTATGCTGGAAGCAGATCAGGTGCAATAAGTGCCATGGTTGCCGCTACATTTGACAGATGCAAACAAATAAACAACAAACTAATTTGTTGATGCTTTGAGATGCATCAATAATTTCAAGGCACCACTGATTTGTCTAAAAACGGTAATTTTATGCTTTAAATTTTCGGTTTTCCGAAATGTAAAATGACAAATGCTGGCATAAATGGATACAGAATTTTTTTCTGTACAAAAAACTTCCATACAAGTTTGCTCTAAAATAATTAGGGAAGCAAATATTTTCATATGAAAAAATTACCATTGAAATCCCTATGGTGCGTAAAGCATTTCTGCACCCTGTATAAGGTATATTATCAAGCTTAAATTTTTTTTTTAATATCTGAATAGCGGTTGAATTTAGGGGCATAGGTGTATAAGCTCACCAAAGCGGCTTTACAAAACCACAGAGATGTACAGAGCATCCCATTAAAACATCTGAATTTGTTAAAGCAATAAGTAATACCTACAGGCAGAGCTGTTCCGAGTACAGACAAAAAGTATTCGAGTACAGAGTACAAAAACTTTACTTAAAATGTAATCGAGTACTGAGTACAAGTACACAATGAAAATATTCGAATACCTACACAAGTACAGAGTACCGAGTACAGAGGAATGCAATGGCAGAACAAAGGTAAAAACAAAACACACAATTTTTTAAAATCCTATTTTATTGGTTTTCAAAATAACAAGTTTTTCAAAATTGTCATCTATCACGGCATGGCGACGTGGTCTGTTTACCAGTGTCGCGAATGAAAATAATCGTTTTACTGCAGCCGATTATGGCAAGCAAGTATTATAGCACATGAAAAGTTTTTTCATATTCGAGTAACCATCCAGCATTAACAGATTGGTCCGTTTATCTTAAAGGTAACGTAGAAGTTTGTTTTGGACTTCTTTTTATCTAGAATATGTGATTCTTTCGATTTTTGAATTTGGATAATATGAAGAGATGAAGGTCCGGGTATACATCATTATTGTATTTATCAAAATCGAAATATCCATCATATTGTAGTACCTGATCTTTGATGTCGCTGTCATATTCATCAGAATTTTCAGAATATATTTCCAGCAACAGTTTAGCTGATAAAATGATCAAATCGTTAATATCTCCAAAACAGTTAACTTTAGACACACAATTTTATATTAAAAATATTAGCCTCCCGACATAATACTTTGAAGCAATCTAAATATAGGGCGTTCTGTTAAATAAGTAAGTTAGGTTCGCTACACTTTTTTCAGTCGCCCGAAAATGTATTCGAGAACGCGGATATGTACTCTAGTACACGTAAATGTATTCGAGTACACGTAAATGTATTCGAGTTAGCCAAAAATGTATTCAAGTACAGGGATATGTACTCGAGTACATGTAAATGCGTTAAATACAAGTACAAGTACATTTTAAAAAATGTACTAGTGGACTGAGTACCTAGTACTCTAAAAGTACTCAGAGTACAGTTACTGAGTACTTGTACTCGAGTACAGCACAGCTCTGCCTACAGGTCCGGTTTCACACTTGAAAGGCATTTCACAAAAAACATAATTTTGTATTCAATTGTTTCTTGCTATCGATAGCAGTATTTTTGTTTAACGTAGTTAATATATCTAAAACGGTTAACTTTAGATTTATTTAACTTGCCATTAAAATTATTTTAGCATTTCACAAGGTTCTATTTAAAAAAGTAGGTTTGATTTGCCAAATTTTTTGAGCTTCCTTGCATAATCAAAAATGTATTACTGAAGTTCACCACCTTGGTAGCTACAACTTTATATAAATCAATTGTATGTAACTCGCATATTTTTAGAATTATCTACCACCCCCATATTGTCGACAGGCCTTATGAAAATAATATTATAAAATCTTGGACATTATTTTTGCTGATTGAAAATTAGTACCAGTGTGTGATTACCGTTACTGTGCATATCCTGTGCATACAGCATAACATTTGTACAGGCGAAAATAGCTGGTGACTTTAATGATACAGTATTTCACAAACCTGGCACTACAATAAATAAATATGGGTTTCTTGTTTATTATTATTATTATTCACATTTAAATTTCTATAAAATTAATCAAATTGTATACCACCACAATTAAGTGGCGAGTTAAATGATTTGGGTTAACCGTATTTCATTTCATAATTTTAACTACTTTAATCAAATGGTTTGAAAGAAGTTTCTAGATCCATAAAAACATATTTAAATAAAAATAAATGTTAAGTTAACATTACATATAGGTACACGTACACAATAAAAAACCAAACTAAATAAAAATTGAAAATGACCCAATTAAAAAACGAATTTATTGAAACAACCTTTATAAAGAGAACTTTCCAACAGTATTGAAATACTGTTCTAATTAGTCATAATGGTTACAACATTTTCCCACAATTACGGAATGAACTTACCTAACAATACAAGTGAGCAAACTAAATGTAAATAAATAGAATCCATGGTATTTGGCTTTCGGTGGATGGAACTAGAACAAGCTGAGATCACATTTTGCGCCTTCTCACTGCTTTGACAACTTTTCGTTACTGTCCAGATGGTTCTTAGCAATTCAGCGACCGCGCGCGAAGAAACGTTTGATATCTAGCCGAATAGAAAGTGAATCGAAAGCGGTTTCCGCGAAGGCTATACTTTTTTCCTTAGGTGTCCGTTGATGGTTTTACCTGCAATAAGTGTTCGCCCATCGCTAAATAAGGATGGAATTCGCTTGCCTACCTGGGTTCCGCGCTGAATGGTAATTTTACAAATAGCCCATGATCATTTGTGGCGGTTTGGCCCTTTTTAGGGGCTGCATTCCTTTGCACTTTTCCCGCTTTGCTACTGCTTTGTGCTTGTTACAGGTTTTGTAGGAATTTTAACAATGGAATCTGGACCAAATAGGCTTGAGTTCCAATAAATTTTATTGGAAGGTAATAAGCTTGTTGGTGGTTCTAGAATATTGTATCGAGTATACGTTCCGAAGCACAAGATATAAAAATTTAGAAAGGAAAAATAAATAAAATTAGAAGCGTTTAATCCAACAACCTCGACTAAACTACTATATTAGTAACGTCATAGAATTGAGAATAACGGGATATTAATGTATACAAAAGGTGTTTTTCTGTTTTCTAGGAAAAAACGTTTTGCGCTGTACTTATTAAAAATAATTAATTTATATCATTATTGAACCAAACAGTGGCATAATTTTACATTTTTGGTGTGCCAAGTGTGCTTCTCCAGATTATCTAGAAGTATCTATACGTTTTAGCTTATTTTATTTATAAATATTAAACAATTAAATGAAGAAAATGCATATGTGTTGTCAACTCGAATTGCAACGAAAATTAACAAAAATTGATAATATCATGCAGTAATAAAATTAAGTTTCCTAATAGATAGGTATTAACGATACACGTTTGATTATGAGCATCTTAACGAAACGAGAGCCGAGTTCTGCGGCAATCAAACGAGTTTCGTTAAGTGCCATAAGAAAACGTGTATTGTTCAATAGTTTATCTTCATCAATAAATTTTGGTTCAATATATTCTTTATTTTGTAAAAAAGAGTGCGGTAATGTATATCTATAACTACACTGAATGCGGTAATATCCATTACCGCACTGAGTGCGGTAATAAAGCTCGATACTCAAATAGTAGCAACATACTGTAGTCTGATTAGAAAAAGAAAAAAATGTTTTCGTTTAGATAATTTTTAATCAAAATAATAATTTATGTTTTTTTAATATTTTAAATATAAATCTGGTTTCAATCATTTACGTTAATATATATCTTTTAATTTTCATTTAGACTATGGCGTGATGTAGAATTCTTGATTTAGAATTTACATTGTTAGTATTTGGGATACATAAATAACTAAAGAACTATTCTATCAGAAACCGACCAGAAAATTGAAAAAGATATCTGGCTACTTAATTTTTTGCACGTTTACAGAGTAGATTTTTTTCTAAATAAAAGAAGCATAACGTTTGCTTTCAGTAGGAAAAAGAAAGAAATGTAATTTATAGTTACTCTAACTATAACAAAGAGAAATATACAACGTGTTTCAGAAATAAGTACCGTAAATTGGAAGAATGGTATATCTTTGCAAAATAATTGAAGAAGTCAAATACGATTTCTCTCTTAACCTCCTTTGGGTTTTATGGGTTCTACAGGGTGAGAAAGAGAATTCTAACAATACATACTTTATTAAAAAGTTTTCACCAGCAGAGAGATATTGATTTCAAAATAAGTACAGGGTGTCTCAGAGAGTTTTGGACTTTTTCATCCTATTTAGCTCAGCTATTATTAATTTTTCTCAATAACTTTATTTAGAACTTAAAAGTACACGTCTTGGATATTCATATGAAATGATACACGCACACAACTTCCTTTTACAGTGATATTATAATTAGCCAAAATAGTTATTTTTCATTCTAGATTGCGAAATGCTACTTTTGTATTCGAGAATGCAAAAAAAATTCGCAATCGAGTATCAAACAAGGTTTTTGCGAAAACTGCCCAGCTCCACATTAGCGGAAACTTTGTCTACATTGTGACCTCTTCTTTAATCAAGAATTGCCGAACGTAAAATTCTTTTTTGTTCTAGATTGTAAAAGACTTTTACATCCAGTGAACAAAAAACAGTCACTTTGACAACCGATTTAGGTCATGTAAATGTCAACATTTTTTATCAGTTTTCGTAAAATTTGATTTTTAATTTTTAAGCATTTGTCAAAAATTTTCAAAAATTACAAATTCTACAGAAACCGTACAAAATAGAGCGTTAGTTGAAGAACAAATTGTCTCTAAAATTTTAAGCTGAATTCAAAAATGTAATAATATACCGGGTGTTCTATTTATAATAGGAGTTAATAAAAAAATAGAAGAAAACAAAAGAAACCCATTTTAAAGGTATTCAACTGAAAAATCACCTATCTCACATCAATACACACTAAAAATGTAAAGTTTAAAAAAATTCTTAAAGCCGATTTTGAAAAAATCGAAAAACACTAAAAAATCACAAGAGTAAACACCTACTTCCGGTTATGCGATTTTTTTCCAAAGCTTGCTGTAGCATCTACATAGTACACAAAACTTATCTATGCAGTTTCAACGTCATACCTCTTTTAGTTTTTGAGATATTCTGTTCACATGCACACAGACAGACAGACAGACCAATAAATAAAAACATGTTTGGGTTCAGGGGACTCTAAAACGTGAAGGTCTGGTGAAAATTCAATTTCGAATTTTTGGGGTGAATCCAATACTTCCTTCATCGTAAAAGGAAATAAAAATGTAATCATCTAGGTGTTGTCCTTGTCGGGGCTGGCATTTTTCAAGAGATGCCTTAGATTTTCCATTACACAGCTGTGTATCTCCAGTGTAATGGCTTCAATTTCTTATTGAATACGTATCTTGAATTGGTGCAAATTTGCTAGTGCGTTGTCGTAGACACGATGTTTGACATATACCCACAAAAATATCGGCTGAGAATAAGTCCGGGTTTCTGGGAGACCAACTGATGTCACCTCTTCTTAATATCAATTTTTCAGGAAGAAATTCTCTTACAGCTTTTAATGCGATATTTGATGTATGGCTAGTGAGCCCATCTTGTTGGAACCACCATTGGTAATCAAATCCATTAAATTCTTGGAGAGCAGGGTTAAAAAACTGTGATCTTCAAGAAAGTATGGGCCTATTGCCTATTATGCCTTTCAAGGATATTGCTGCCCAAACAGTTACTTTTGGGCTATATAATGGAATTTGATGTTTCTATCGGACATCCTCCTCAGACCAGTAACGATAATCAACGTCGAACTGCGACGTAAGAATTATTTTGTTGATAAAAACTGTGAACACAAAACTCACGCTGTTGAACATCAAAACGTTCCATTGTGACATATTTATATAGCTACAGAAAATTTTCAAGGCTTACTTCATTCAATGCAGAAAACCAAGCAGTTATATTTCAACAGGTTCGAAAGCTACGAGTTTAAAGATAAAAGTGCACAAGTTTTAACGGGCCTGATTTGTTTTACCGGAATTTCTTTTTATTTAAACATGCTAGTGTAAAGCTAAACTGTTACTTTTTATATTGTAGCAATTAGATTAAGAATGCATTATGTATTTAAAGTACGCACTAAGCGAGTTCGCGCTCTCAGCTAAAAGTACGCCGAATGCATCTAAATATAAAACGGAAGGACGCCTTGATACAGTGTTTTTGCGCAGTCGAGCTGTGACAGCGAGCGGAGATCCGCCAAAACAGCGGCCTACTTGATTAGTTGAAGTGAAATTGTGAACGTGCACGGTGGCTTGCTTTGTTAGCAGCCAACGCTTTATTTCCTTGTGGCTGCGAGAATAAAGTGCAACCTTGAAAAGAATTTCCGAAGTTGATATAATCATCAGCAAGAAGCTGCAACTGCAGCTTCAAGGTGGAACCGACCAAGTTTAGTAGTGGGCGTGCTGTGTGGATATTTTAACAGCGATACCATTAATGGAGTCCGATTCAGGTTCTCACTAGCAAAAAATATGAAAACAGGTTAGTTCATTTAAAACCAATGCATTCGATCGAATCTACAATTCAGTGCTAGACCGACACATACTTTGAGTATGGCACAATATTGCGTCATCTTTGAGTACGTAATTGTCACATCGGTTTCGATGCTCGGCGGCATGAGTCGACAAGTAGTTGGTAGTGGTTACGTGTTCACCGTACCGTATTAAGTTGGTAGTGGTTAAGCGTACGTCGTGCCATTTTAAAGTGATATTCGCGGAGTGCGTGTAACATCTCTCATGTTAGCGTTAATACTTTTTTAATACTGTTTTATTCTTTGTATTTTGTATAAGTTGTAAATGCGCGTAGAACTTAGACTTTAGCCCGTAGCGATTTAAACTAAACTTTACTTTTCATTATTGACAGCGTAGTATTTACGTATTGCCGTTTTGTACTTCGTTTATATGTGCGTAAGTATACCAGCATATAGAGTATGTGACGTGTATGTAAGCAGCCTGGCTTTTATTTTTAGCAGGGTTAGAGTATTTGTTTTCAGAAATATTGGTGTAAATGAGGAAGGCTCAGAGCAAAGCTGTGTTGACATTACTATAGCCACAACTGAGGTAAGAAACGAGTCTTGTGCATTGACCACCGAGTTAGCGAGCAAACAAATGGCAATTAAAATTTAAAGTAACGTAAAGGAGGGAGAACGCCGTGTTACACACTCTCTCAGACTGCCTGTACATGTTAGTTACTTCTACTAACCAATCACTGTACTTAATTTAGCCAAATTGTAATAACCCAAAGGCTGAGAATCAGGGATTTAAGAATACATTTTTATGCAAAACCTTTTCAACAACCTATATTTAAAAAAAAATTGTGTGTTTACTATTCTCCATTCAAATTCCCGCAAAAAGGTAATGTTGATAACTCGCATTACTCTATCCTGGGGAAAGATTTTTTATAAAATATGTATTATTTGAACTTCTTTATCACCCTGTAAAACCCAAAAGAAAAAAATATAGTATTTAATTTCTTTATTTTGGAAAATCTACAACCCCTTTCAATTTAAGCCTTGTAAATAATGTGCAGTGCCACATCTATGTAATTTTTGACGAAAATCTACTAATTTTAAAATTTAAGGGCGTCGTTTTTAAAGTTGGGCTATTTGAACTACCCATAGAACTTAACTAAACAAAATCATTTCTTGAATTTGTTCGATATGAAAGAAGCAAATATTAAAGATTGTATTGCTAGACTTATTCTAATTATTTCTTAAAAATTATAGTCAATAAATGGCCGCTATTCCTCTCAATAACTATATGTATATGTCTGATGCAGTAAATTATGTATTGCAAGTACAAGTACATTTAGGCAGGAATATCAGCAACGGCTTGTCGAATATTGTCTTGTAATTCATGCCAAACAAAACTTACAACTGATTAACTGATCAATAGCGTTTAGCACTTCCATATATTTGTTCTGAAGTACGAATGAATATCTTTATAAAAAAAATACAAAGTCAAATATCTAATGATTTTAACCAAACATACAAGGTGATTCATAAGTATAGTCATTTAATTTAAGGGTAAGTAGTTCTATTTAATCCTGTAACTCCATTAGGAGCATGGGCCTCCACATCACCTCGCCACTTTACTCTATTTTATGCTCGTGTTCTAAGTTGATTCCAATTCCAGTTTTTCCATTTGCTTCTTCCATGGCTGTTCGTTTCCATGATGTCCTGGAACGACCTCCTTTTCTTTTACCTTGGCGGTTCTAGTCTAGTGTCTGCCTTGCCATATGGTTTCCTCAGGTTGTGAGTTTGAATGTTACTTCCCTTGGTTCTAAAGTTTTTATTATCGATTCCATAGTCAAACACTTGTTATCAGAGCATGGAGAGATGTCTTTAAGTCTACCTGTTTTTATAGAAAAATTCATCTCTTTCACTTATTTCCTGTTTCAAGGGCAGCTCTTTAAACTCTAAACTTTTCACTTGTCGTTACCAATATCTTTATGGAGGCTTGCGAAACCGTGACTCTGGAATCTTCAGATTTGAAACAAAGTCTGGTTTGGGTACGTTGACGATACCTTTATTATTTGGTGACATAATAAAGACACTTTACACGTCTTCTTAAACCATCTCAATAGTCAACATCGAGACATTAACTTCACCATGGAAATAGGAAGTAACAGCTCTCTTCCTTTCTTGGATGCACATGTTTCTCGCCAACCAATTGGAAAACTTCATCATTCTGTACGAGGATGATTTAACGAGACGTGCGACTCGACTACTAGTGCCCTCTAGCGGTAAAAATTAACATAATTTTCGAGTTCCGCCATCTTTTTTATGTTGTTTAGTGGATCTGTGGCGTTCAGTTAAGAAATTGCAACGGTTTAAAGACGACGCTTAAATGGAAAATCCTAAAATGGATAAAAACGCTATTCGTGGTGCGATTCAATATTTGTTTTTTAAGAAGCTAAACACGACTGAAATTTTGGCCGATATGCAGCAAACATTGGGTGACAATGCCCCTTAGAAAGCAATGATTTGTCGCTGGGTTGCACGATTTAAACGTGGTGATTTGAGCATTGAAGATGATGAACGACCAGGACCATCAAAAACGGTAACAACCCCGTAAACAGTCGATCAAGTGCATGATATTGTTTTGAAGGATCGAAGAATAAACATTGACGAGATAGCTAGGATCGTAGGCATATCAACTAAGCGCATACATCATATTTTGCACGTAGAATTGGGCATGTCTAAGCTTTTAGAATTTGAAGGGGATACTTCTCATCAACTATCTCACAAAGGGCCAAACCATCAACGGAGCATATTATGCTGCACTTTTGGACCAACTATAAGCAGCAATTGCTGAAAAAAGACCCGGAATGGTTCGAAAAAAGGTGCTCTTTTGTCATGATAATGCTCCTTCCCATTCCAGTCGCATTGGATCAACTTCGCTTCCAGGTTATCCCCCACCCACCTTACTCGCCAGATCTTGCTCCGAATCACTTTCACCTATTTTCGAAGCTCAAACTTTTCCTTGCCGGAAAGAAGTTTAAGACGGACGAAGAAGTAATTTCTGCAACGGAGCAATATTTTGACAGCCTTGAAGAAGATCACTACAAAACAGGCATAATGGCACTTCAGCGTCCCTGGTCCAAGTGTGTTGATGTACGAGGAGAATATGTTAAAAAATAAAAAAAATTAATGCTCTAATTCATGTCTTTCATTTCGAGTCACACTGTCCGCTATTTAATGGCGATTCCCACCATCATCCTACCCAAAAATTTCTGTTATCAATTCGATTTTACACGGGACTACTTTCGTATCCCAACTCGATAATATTCATGCTGAATTGAACCATATTAGGAATGCTCTTAGAAATAACGGTTACCGGGATATACAGTCTGTCGTAAATCGCCATCTTCATCCACGGCCACCCAAAAAACTGATCCCCCCGCAGCAATAGTCTTTCTTCACTATATCCACCAAATCACCGATCGCTTAGAAAGGTTTCTTTGTAAATAAAACATCAAAACAGTATTCAAACCCCACAGAAAAATCTCACAGGTGCTTCCTTCACCAAACGATAAATGAAACACCATATCTAAAGGTGTTTATAGAGTCCTTTGCTTTTGTAATGCTGTATGCATTGGTGAAACAGGACGTTCAACAAAATTCGTATCTTTGAACACGAGCACTGCCTCAAATCGGGTCCCGTATCATCGTCAGCCATCGCTGATCACCAACGCAATACCGGCCTTAAAATCATTTTTGATGAAACTTCTATTGACTGCGAATACCCATTCTTCTTTAGCAAAAAGATTCGCAAAGCCATTGAGATTTACAAACACCCTATTAATCTCATTCGGAACGAAGGCTTTCCCCTTTTTTCTATGTGGAAAGTGATAATGACACGGTCCAATCCCGGAAGTCGCTTGTTACATAATGACAATGGCAGTGAAAGCATCCGAAAGTGGTCCTATATTATTTTGCTGAGAATTTTTGATAGTACCGATAACAATGTAATACCTTTCCACTTGCCACATTGGTTTGTGTCACCTTTTTTGGAATTTTAATTAGTAGAGTTTTTCCATTCATCACGGATTTGGTTAGTTTCTCATATTTTTTTTAAAATGTAGATTACAGCATTTGTGTAGTAATTTTTGCATCAGATTTAACTGTTTTACACGAATGTTTTCTATACCTGGCAACTCTTCGTTATTTAATAAGTTTATAGCTTTTTCGATTTAATTTTTCAACGGAGGGTCTGTAAGTATTTAATCTCTGGTGCGGTTGGGTTTGTTTCTTATTTCGTTGCCTCTTTTTATATTTCTTTCTTGTTTCTTAAAAGTATCGGTGAATTGTTCTCGCTATTTTTCCATTTATTCTACTTCAGAGTATAGCACTTTTCCGTTTTTGTCTTTCTTTGAGAATATCCCTTATGCAAATTTAGTTGGAAATTTTCCATGGTAATGGCGAAAATTGATAATCGGAAATTTACCGGAAAATTTTCACTTATGTCACTGTCATCACAAAAAAACCGTAAACTATTAGTACTTAGATATTAGTTTCGTATTTTTTTTTCTTTACTTACAAAATATAGCAAGTGCTTGAAAAATTTCCCTATGGAAATATTTGGGAATATGTTATGCAGCTATTTTTTTTCAACAAAAGCATTCGTGCATGCCTCCAAGAAAAAATCCCTCCTACTTCGGAGTCGGGATTTTTTCAGTTGGCATGCACTCATGCACTTATTGAAAAAATAGCTGCAGAACATATTTCCAAATATTTCCGGAAATTTTTCTTCTGATAATTTCCTTGTTATCTAGTAAACTGTTATGATATCTTTTCATTCTGCAGCTTTCTCTGTACTATTTTTTGGCGATATTCTCTTATATCTCCATACACTTTTCTTAATTTCACCTCATTTTTTGTATTGTCTTCTTAGTTTGTCTTGCGCTACTGGAATATTTTCGTTTAATAGCCGTCCTTTTATTTCTTTTTTATTTTGAATTTTGTTCCACGTCAAATCAGTTAGCCATTCATGTTTTTATTTTGGTGTAAATACAAATACATCCTTACTCGTCTCATTGAAACTGTCTTTTATTATTGACAATTCCTAATATTTCGTATCTCTTTAGTATTCATAGTTATAGCTGTACATTTGGCCTTAGTTCGTCTAGGTATATTTTCTTTATTTCAGGACTATCTAACTTCTGTAAGTAGTTCAGTAGCAGGGTACAAAAAAAGAGGCTTAGTTTGAATTTTTAGATATGTTTATTTGTTCGGGATGTTAATAAAAATTCCAAGTTTTCCGACTTTTCGAGCCGCCGCTGGCGCAGCCATTTTAAAAAATGGCGCTGAAAACAGGTTTCTCACATTATCTCCTTACCAGTGCATTATAGTATAAAAATAACATGTGAGCAAATGAAAATGAAATCAAGCTTGGCTTTGAAATATTTGTTTGTGTTGGTGACACTGTAAGTCTATGTCAAATTCGAGGTTAGCAGGTTAGGTTTTGCGTCAGTTTTGACATAGACTGATGCAAAACCTAACCTGCTAACCTATAATTAAAAGAATTACATCTAGTATGTTTTGAATTTCCCATAATGCAATTCAAAACTTTACTTAAAATTGGCAAGACTGTAAGTCTATGTCAAATTCGAGGTTAGCAGATTATGTTTTGGGTCAGTTTTGAGATAGACTTCCAGTCTTGCCAATTTCAAGTAAAATTTTAAATTGCATTATGGGAAATTCAAAGCATACTAAAGATCTAATTCATTTTTTTCACTATCAATCAAGTAAGCAACACTTACAATACGTCATTTTAGGGAAGTAGCTTAAATTTACAGAATGTCTTCAGGTTGCCATAACAACAGGGAAATAATATTATTTCCCAAGATGTGTAAATGTTGATAGTTAAAAACTGGATATCACTCTATTTATTAATTCAATTTATTAACATTAATTGTAAAAGTACAATCTCTACAATTGTTAATACTTATAAATCTATTATTAGCAATATCTTCAGAGATTCCTACATTCCTGGACATGTTATTTAACTGAGAAATTTCTGTGTCTTTATTCACTAATAAGGTATCCACTTGCATCTCATTGAATGAAGTACTGGGAGCAGTTAAAGGTGATAGGACACTTTGGCAATCATTACTCAAAATTTTGTTAGCAATATTGAGCTTCTGGCATATAGAATCTCCAACATAGCTTTCGGCTATTGCCGATGACTTCCAGCCCCCATGTTTCTTTAAATTTAGAGTATCTTTGCAGATGTGCGTCGAAAAGCATGGCCAGAGTACAAGTTCGGATTAGGGAGATTCAAGAACTTTGCAATGACATATGGTATTTTATAGAATGTATTTTTGCCTACCGGTTGGTTTTGGCACTTTCCTTTTTCATATCTCATAAAAAATCTTGACTGTTTTGCAACGTTTTTTAAATATGTTTACAAAACCAACATTTGCAGTGTTGTTAGTAATAATAAATGATCTATAAACTTTGTTTTTAGTTTTTCGTATATTAATCAAGACAAAATTGGGCTTCTCTTCTATGTCTTCGTTCAAGAGATTAACGAATTCGTCTACCCGACATGCCCCTGCAACACCTAGTACCATAACTACCTAAAAAATTGAGAAATATTAGTTATAGATTTTCATTAATTTGACAGCTGCTGACGTACCTTGGTTAATAAATAAATTTCATCTGGGGCATCAGTTAAAAAGTGGTTAATCTCTTCCCGTGTAAACACATTCGATTTTTTTGGCTGATAACCATCGTTTTTCCGCTTCAAGAATGCGTGTAGTCTCAAATACTTCGAAATGTCTTCATTGTCATTTATTGAAATTGTTGTTCGTAACATTCAGTACTCACACCACAAGCTTGAAGGGGAATTAAGCTTTTGAGAACGTTCCAGAAAATAGGCCAGAAGCACGTTTTCTTCAATCGATCTAACTTTTTTCTCGTCGCACCACTGTTTAAATGCTTTGTACATTGCTTCGGAACGAATTTTGGATTTTTCTGGATATAACTGCAAGGATGCAGCTTGTGCCGCCTTATTAATATCAAAATCATCTACTTTGTCAACTTCACCACTAATTATTACCTTTTCCATTATTTTTAATCACAATGATAATGACTGACAATGACAATTGATATTGTTTATGTTTTTCTACAAATGACAAACGGTTACTATAGTACCTACCAATGCAAAGACCACTGATGAAATTTCTCTAACAAATGTTTGGAATAAACTCATAAAAATACATGTTAACAGATAATATAATGTGTTGATAGTGAAAAAATAATATACTTTACACAGGAAGTAAGGATTTACTCTACCTCACAATGTTCGGTAGAGTAAATCCTATTTACTTCCCTTGTAAAGTAATGTACTATTTATACACCCTGTAATAAAACACTTCGATTACAGCTATTAGATGGATTGGGCCTGCTGGTGATAATCACAAAAAAGGTGCCGTGAATTCTCCCTCATGGTGGTGTGCAAACGAATTAACAGCAACTACTTAATAGTTACTAAGTATGGAAACAGTCAATATGTAATTAATAAACAATAATCATGATAAAATCAGCTCAAACCGGAGCATTGTTGAAATTTTCATTAATCCGCTGCACTTTACAGAGCTGCAGTTGGGTATTTATTTCCCTTACAAAAACATGTTTCAAACAAAAGTTGTAGAAAATTATAACTTCTATACTATTCACAACAGCTATTTTTATTTTAGAATGTACTGGTAAGGAGAAAATGTAGTAATGTAAATAGTTTTGAGCTCCATTTTTTTGAGATGGCGGCGCGAGCGGCGGCGGCGCGGCGGCTTGAAAAGTTGGAAAACTTGGAATTTTTTAGGGCCCTGATCTCTTACACATATCCAAAAATGGAAACTACCCGACCTTTTGCAGGGTAAAACTACTCTGCTGCTGCAGTTTTGAAATGGTTCGTATAGGAAATAAACCGGAGGCCCAACGCTGTAAACCACAAATGATTATTAGAAAAAATAGACGATAAATGTATAGTACTGCTTTTTACAGTTTTTAAAACGTTTTTCTGTTAATAAAAAAATGTGAATCCTATAATTAGAAGATCTTGTTAGGCCAAGACTGTGTAGACGTAATTCTGCTACAGCGTACCAGATTTACAGTAAAGTAGTACGATACATTATGTGGATCGTCAGCATAAGCTAGTAGCAAGTGAGTGACGCATATATGCGTCACTTATAGGTAACGTGTTAATAACCCAACTAAAAGTTATATAATATGCTTATTATAGATTCACCTACTACCTAGGGCATAGCAAATTTATTTTAAGACAGCAGTAAACGTTGAGAGGCAGCGCGTTTTGAAGTAGCTATAGAGCTGCTGGTAGCTAAACTGTGTATGAAGCATTATAAAAACATTTTGCAACTTCTGTGATTTAAACAATGAAGTACGTCATACCTTGCATTTTCTTAAAATGTGGTTATAACACGAGGAAACCGAGAAACATTTTGTCTTTTTCAAACATGAATTTGCTGTGTATTTTGAAACGCTTTGTACGATTTCAACCTTTACTACACAATCTCTTTAGACTTCAAAATCTCGTCTTTATAGAAATCTGCATTTTGCTCCTCCAGCCACTAAGTGACTGCTCTTTGTGGATGTGGCAATATTTGAAATCCCAGTTCGGCCACTTTTAAAGTTGCCGCAACGGAAGTGTGGGATGGCGCATTGTCATGCTGCATCAGGTCACCGTGACTAAGCTTCCTCTGCGTTTCAGTTTAATATTTCTTTCAATTTAGTTTCTTTAAATCTATCTTGAATCCCAAAAACTGGAAGCATCATCTTCCTGGCGAAGACTTGACTCGAAACCTTTTTGCGGGCGACGAATTACTGTGGATCCACTCCATGCTGGATTGTCTTGCCTAAAAATCAAAGTGATAAACCCAGCTTTCGTCCATTGTAACGATTTTGTCAAAAAAATTATCAAGGTTAGCTTCAGAATAATTTAAAAGTTGATGACAAATGTCGACTCTATCCTGCTTTTGAAAAGGTGCCAGCATGCGTGGCAGACACCTTATTCAGGTGTAACTGATCGTGTAAAATAGATCTTACCGACGAATCGCTAATCTTAGTACTTTTTACTATCTCATCCACCGTAATTTGTTCTGTCCTCCATAACACATTTTCCCACTTTTGCCAGCGTTTCCTCATTTTGTGCATTTCCAGGGCACCAACTTCTCCCATCGTCTTGTAAGCGTATTCTTCTATGTTTAAATTTTATTGACCAACGTCTAACTGTAGATTCCGAAGGTGCAGCAGATTTTCCTCTGTTTTATCAATCAGAAGTTAATAAACAAAACTAAGTTTTAATTGCTCTTTACCAATTATTGTAAAAAAATTCATATAATCTCAATAGTGCTATACATTATCTATTTAAACTAATAAACTATTCAGAGTGGAAACGATTGTTAGTATCATAAAAACGTTATAGACACTAAAAACTATTTGTTGCACTATTTTACGTAAATGTTTTAAGTTCATACGTCATCAATTTAACAACTGTTTCAGTAAAATTAAGTTACCTACGTCCCTAGATTGCTAAAGTTAAGCGGATTATTTGTTTAAAACGAAAGTCGAATCATCAGCACTTACATAAATATCTGTATTACGTTTTTACATCAGAAATCACTTCAGATGAAAATAATTTGGTTTTCATTAATAACATCAGAAAATTTACTGCCATAGAAATATTCTGCAAAAGGCATTAAAGACGATATACTACTGTTTAACTATTTAACATCCCCACGTTACAACAATTAAAATGTATCAAACAAGTACCTAGTAGTTTTGTTAAGTTTGAATCATGTTTTCTGTAGCAGATTGATTTTATCATGCATTTTGTTTGAAAATGATTGTTGTGTAATGCTTTACAGAATTACCTATGTTAAAAGTGTACCTTAATGCATCATCGCCGTTTATAATTTTGATTATATGTTTTTTTTACATAATTTTAATTATTACAGAGAAGGAATGATGCATGATTTGTTATATGTATAACTTTAACAGAGTAAAGCACCGTCAATTTTGATACAGTCCTAGGATAAAGTAAAACACAATTAATAATAAAATTAGATAATTTTATTAATGGTCGCGTGCTCTTAAAGCGACCGGATGAAAGGGAATATATTACATATACATGTAAGATGGAATATAACAATTCTTCGATCAGAATTTCGATGTACAAATAACACAGACATTATATGTCTTGAAAATGTTCTTTAACTTGGTGTAACCTGCATTCGCAGCAACAAATGAAAGTTACTAGGTTCACGATGAGTTGTATCTTTGGTTGATGAACTTTTGTTTATAATGGATGATAAAAAATGATGAGAACTATCGATGAGGACTGTGCTTATGCAGCTGCTCCTTCTTCCTCCTCCTCTGGAGCGGCGGTGAGGAGCTGGATGAGTGCTGTGGTGTCGATTCTGCCTTTGTCATCGATTTCCATGGCATCGAAGGCATCGTCAACTTCCTTTGAACTGAATTTGTCTCCCCAGGTCATCAGAGCGTGCCTGAACCTGCAAATACCCAACGTTACCATTTGCACTAAAACGGGAATTTGCGAACGTACCTTTCGCTGTCAATTGTGCCATTTTCATCGAAAGATTTGAAGGCAGCGACGACGACCTCGTCATCATCGGTACCGCCGGAGTCCGCCATGCGGTTGCCGAAGAGACCCAACAGCTGGGTGAAGTTGATGGGTCCTGGAGCCTCGTTGATCATCTCATCCAATTCCTTCTCGTTGGCGAGCTTGCCGACAGCGTCGAAGGTGGCCCTCAAGTCGCTCTTGCTAATAATACCGTCCTTGTCATTGTCCATGAGTTGGAAACCCTAGAAGCGATTTGTTAAACCTTGCTTTGAGCTCGGAAGAAGTGTGTTACCTCTTTGAACTCAGCAACTTGGTGCTGTGAGAACATAGAGAAGACATTGGAGCCGGAGCGTTTAGCTTTCTTGGAAGAGCCTTTCGACGATGTACGGGTGTCGGCGGCTGGTGCTGCTGCTGGTGCTGCTGCAGGGGCGGCTGCTGGTGCTTCTTCTTCCTTCTTCTTCTTCTTAACCTTCTTCTCCTTGTCCGCCTAAAATGTGAAGAAAATATTATTATCAACATCAAATATATATGTTACGTCAAGTGTCTTAATATATAGAGAGGAAGAAGGCATCAAAAGGCGTGTGGTAGTTTCTATCGCAATTTGGAATGGAATTACATAACGCGTTATTCTGTGAACCAGGTTCTTTTGGTCAAGGGTCTAACGTATGAAAAAGAAGACTATCTTACATAGACTGTCGTGGTTAATTTCTATACCAAAATATTTTATTTCCCATGGGAGTTTGTATTATTTTCACTACTAAAGTTATATAAGGTGTTATTATCCAAACCAGACGGTTCAGATTAAAGCTTTAACATATGAGAAAGAAGATCTGACAAAGAATGTGGTAGCTAATTTTTATTCAAAATTATTTATTTCTATCTCAGAGCAGAATTTTTGGTATTATTTCCAGTGTTGAAGGCGTTATTGTTTGAACAGATGCTTTAGTTTGAATTATTAACATATTAGAAAGGTTTTACAAAATTTGAAGTCGTTACTTTGTAAAAGAAGTGGAATTTTGAATGAGCATTGTTGGTACTATTTCCATTATTGTAATTGTAGAAGTTATATCGTCTATATGACAATATTGTAAGGGTAAAATTTAAATAAATCAGTTTAGTTCTAAGAGAAATAATTTCCTAAGAGTGAAACACGTCACGATTTGGAATTTGAAATCTGATTGATGTATCTTGATGTTCCGTGCCAACGATATTTCTTCACCTGATATGTTTATTAATCATGAATTTAATTGATTTCAGATTCGTTTATGAAAATCTAGCACACGTTTGCATTTGAAATTCCATATTGAATTAGGCTTCAAACTATTAATGTTTTTCACTGCGAGGAATTTGGCACCAGACCAAATACGGCAAGGGAGCGGAACCGAAATAGATTCAACTTCACGTTTTAAATTTCAGGCACCAAAAGCTAGTTCACCACATGCTATTTCAGCACAAGCTATTTAAATTTAGAACGTTTGGCTTACATAAACGTCATTATTTGAGTTTGATATTCACTTAAATTAGCATCACCACAAATTCATCTTTCAAACGTTGGTCATTCGGGGTTTCATTTAAATTCCAACATGTCAACAGGGCAGTAAAACACACCCTTAATTTGAACTGGAAAATTTATTGCTGATAGACACATCACTCACTACCACTCAATCCCTTTGGACTTTGGTTCTTCCATTCTCACCGCAGACTTACCATTATGTTGATCTAACAGGCTCCAGAAAGATACACTCGCGACTGACTGAGACCACGACGCTTGGCGTCTTAAGTAACCTCGGCGTCGGGCTTTCCTTCCCTCCCACAAGCCTTATATAGCGTCTGCTGAGAATAGATCTGTTCTTTGAGTGTGTACGGATGAAACATTATAGTGGAACTCGGGGTACCTAAATACATGCCCCGATTTTGGGTTAGGGATGTCGAACTAGGTCAATTGTGTCTGCGTCAAGTTGGTCAAAATCGGCTCAAAAATTGCAGTAAGGACAAAATATTCGAAAATTTGGCCGTTCTATTTTTAACTGCAGGTGATTCACCAGGTTGTGAATACAAATTGGGGTAGCATAATAGGTTGAGCTATTTTTGGAAAAATTATCTGTATTATTTAAAAACTCGAGGTAGGAATAGGTATGCTGTAAACATATTTCCTTGAGCGCGTAGATAATTACGTAAAATTTGACTGATGTGGTCGAACATATTGCTTACGACACATTTCCGTGATATATTTTGATGACAACGAAAACAATTCTCAGTCTTTTTCTACATACTAAAAATAAAGCAGCAATAAAATATAGGCAAATAAGCATTCCTTATGCATTAGAATTGTTTTGTTCTAGTGTATTACCAAAATGCCATTTATTACTAGATGTTTGTAAAGCGTCAATTACTGTATTTCTATAATTCGCTTTACCTTAGTTTCGTATCAAAGTTTTTATTTCATCAAGGTCGTTGCTATAGAACATAATATTTGAAAATTATGTTATTAAGATTTTATAATTAACGAATCAGAACTCTTCATTCTATTTGAACAAAAAAATGCTTTTCATTACTCGTGATAGATATTTTCTAAAAATTAACTCCATATTTTATTATACGGGGTTTTTAAATGTCGACGATTTTAAGTTGCAAAAAAATTTTGTACAATAGTTAAAATGATAACTACATTTCTTCCTTAAATTAGTTATTTTTCAGCGTGTTTTACTAATATTGAATCTTTCCAAATGATTAAAGCTATTAAATTTTAATAATGTATCTTCTATATTTTGTTCTATATTATGTAAATATAACACTTTTGAACTTTAGTCGACTATGACTACTATGAGTAACACTTGAAAAACTATTCCAAGAACACATATGCTAAATATTTTTGTTAAAACTTTAAAATTAAAGTAAAAATTAAATAACTTATCTGAATTTCAAACTGTATTTAATTTTTGTTTCTTTTTTAAGTATTAACGGACTTCCTGACAAAAATTTCTTTTAAGTTTTGTTTTATTTTCAATCTTTTAAAAAATATAAAGGATTTTACTAATAATGTGAAATTTATAAAATACAATGTAATTTCTATTTCTTCTATTAAAAACGCTGAAAAACTTTATCAAAATAGATTTCTATCTCCCATGTGTAAACTACTGTGAGCAAACAGAATTATGCTCAATTTATTCTAAGAATACAGGGTTAGAATGGAATCCACTCCAAATTTTTTAAATCGCAATGTGATCTGACTGAGTCTATACTAAAAGAAAATATTTAATTTTTATGTTTCCCCGGAATGCTTTTAGAGGAATGATACTCTACGATTGTAAAAGTTGGCGTATGACCAAGGTCACCAACATTTATTGACAGCTTTTGGTGACCATAGTCCTTTATCATTCCTAGTTAGTGATTGATTTCGTAAATTTAAACCTGGATTTCGTAGAGTACGTTCGAAGATGAACCGAAAACGGAACGATCTCCAGTAGCAGTTTGTGCTGAAAATGTTAGTGCTAACGAAAAGCTGTTAACATACTCAACTAGAACTACGTACTGGATTATTCGCAATATACAGGGTGTATACAGGGCCATGGCTTTGTATGCATATAGTACATACACAAATGAAACAAAAAGTATGGATGAACATATGTCTTCAATCAAACGGTGACCGAAATACAGTGTCTTCAAATTAATTTTTTAAAACTCGTTATTGATTTTCTCTAAGCAGGCTGGGCGAAAGTTAATAAAATTTTCAAGGTAGTCTTACTCAAGGCAATTTGAAACCATAACTGTTACGTACAATAAAATAAAGAACAATAACAGTATACACAGGCGTTTTTTCCATCAGTCACGCGCTAAAGTAGGAAATAGATTTTTTTCCAAAGCTCTAGTTTAAAAAATAAGAAAGCTGTGAATTTTTCTAAATTTTTAACTAATTTAGTTGTTCATTAATAAATGAATGTAGATGCTAGTAATTTATTGATATCATGTTGTATACGTCGAATAACTTTCGATAAGACGGGTGATTTCATATAAATCTGGTGTGATACACGCACACAACTTCCTTTTACATTATTCTTATAATTAGTAAAAAAATGTTTTAGCTTTTCTACTACATTATATAAAAAATAAAAAAAGACACCCATTTTAGAGGCATTCAACTGGAAAATATCTATTTCGCGTCAATACACATTAAAAATGTAATAAAAATGTAACGTTTGAAAAAATATCGTTAAGAGTCGTTTTTGAGAAAATCGAAAACATCTGAAAAATCATGGGTTATGCAATTTTCTTCAAAAGCTCGCCGTCGCATCTAGATAGTACAAAAAACCTATATATGAAGCTTCAACGTCATATCTCTTTTCGTTTTTGAGATATTGTGTTCACACACAGACAGACAGACAGACCAATGAACAAAAACATATTTTTTTCGGTTCAGGGGACTCTAAAACGTGAAGAACTCAATTTGGAATTGGAAAAGGAAGTAAAAATTATTATTTTCAATTAATTTCATTACGAACCTGGATACTAACAATATATCTTAAAAAATTTGTGCGTCCCACTATACCTACTTATAAATAATGTCAGTTTAAGTGTGATTGTTATCAGTACATGGTGTCTTAATAAAAAGTGAACACCCCAAATATTTTATTAACCATTTTTTTCAATAATTCAATAATTGCTGCACTCCTCCTCCCCACCACCCCAGCATAACATATTTTCAAAACAATTATGGTCTTGTAGTTGCTCATTTGAAAGGGCTTTAAATTCTCTATACAACTATTAACGTTGTTCATACCTGACATGCCTTTGTCGTGAAATGCAGTCTCTATATTCTAAGAAGAAACTAAATTAAACGCCAAAAACAAACATCTTGTTAAAGTAAATGTAGAAATTGGCCCTGTCCAAGAAAAAATAAAAAGTTCCTTCAGATTTACACAAAATATTAGTTAAAATAATGGTTAGAAAATATTTGTCCTTCAATTTTTTTGAAGATATGATCAATTTCTACAAATATCTGACGGGAGATGTGTGTTACTATCAAGAAGAAATGCGTTCAAATCATTTGATAATAGTGCAAAATACAGTTAAACAAGTTCTTGTTACTAACAAATAAATAGTATATTATGTATCAAGTTTTATAAACGTCATTTTAGTCACGAGTTTTATTAATTACGAGCGAAGCGAGTGTTTAATAAAATGAGTGACTAATAAGTTTATAAAACGAGTTGCATACTATACTTTTTCTACGACCACAAATTTAGAGAATATAACATCATATTATTTCATTAAAATTTTGACATTTATTATATTAGGTTAAATTATGCTTGACAAACGTCAAAGTGACGGTTGAAAACTAACTTGATTTTAGTTTTGGCTGTGGCTAATAAAGCAAATACTATTTAAACCTAACTTCACCCCATGACTAAAACATCGTTGCCAACTTCAGCTCATGACTAAGAGGCTCTTTAGTCATAGGTTATGAAGGCATGATTAAAAAGTTACTTAGCGACGTGTATGTTGGTATGATAAATGGCATTTTAGTTACAGGAGTAGAAAAAAATACTTATATGTTACGCACACCGTTTATTTTACTGCATTATGGCGCATTTTATTTTAATATTGAAAATTATTGTTATTTACTAACAACATGATATTGTTCATTTTCATCATAGATACAAAGTATGAAAAGCTACTCATAACTTCCTAGCTAGGGAGTCTTCAAATTATTTCTCCCTCAATCTCACGGTAACTATGCAACTAAAAAAACATCTTAGCAACCATACATTCAGCCAATCCTTGATGTTACTTGTATGTATGTATTATCTGTAACTTCATTTACTTTGCGGTGTAAAGGCTGGTGGTTTATGCGCTGGCATCTGGCGGTACAGATTCTTATTTTTACTTCCATTTACAATAAAGGAAGTATTGGATTCACCTCAAAAATTCGAAATCGAGTTTTCAACAGATCTTCACGTTTTAGAGTCCCCCGAACCCAAAAAACATATTTTTTTCATTGGTCTGTCTGTGTGTCTGCCTGTGAACAGAATATCTCAAAAGGGAAAAGAGGTATGGCGTTGAAACTTCATATATAAATTTTGTGTACTATGTAGATGCGACAGCAAGCTTTTGAAGAAAATCGCATAACCCGAAGTAAGCGTTTACTCTTGTGATTTTTCAGTTTTTTCGATTTTTTAAAAAACGGCTCTAACGATTTTTTATTACATTTTTAATGTGTATTGATGTGAGGTAAGCGATTTTCCAGTTAAATACTTCTAAAATAAGTTTCTTTTGTTTTTTTCTATTGTTTTTATTAACTCCTACTTTAAATAGAACACCCGGTATATTATTACATTTATGAATTCAGCTTAAAATTCTAGAGAAAGTTTGCCTCTTCAACTAACGCTCTATTTTGCACCGTTTTTGTAGAATTTGTAATTTTTTACAAATGCTTAAACATTTTAAAGCAAATTTTTGGCTAATTATAAGATCACTGTAAAAGGAAGTTGTGTGCGTGTATCACACCAGATTTTTTCTACGATCGTTTCAAAATGAAAACTTTTTGCACAGTTTCTAGTGTCAAGAGTGACGTTTGTAGCACTCTTAATATTAACGCCCGATAGAGGTCTTTTTAGCACGTTGCCTTTGCTGGCGTGTTTTAATACGATATTAAAACACGCTCTGCCGTAAATTTGAATGTCAAGATAACCTAGAATATCTAACACAATGTGACGGAAAAAGTGTCACCGAACTAAGTTTTATATTTCTGTTACGATCGTAGAAAAAATAGCGTATGATACACGTGTATAAGTGCCATTAAAGCACTAGCGACGTTAAAAGCACTCCGCTTTGCGCCGTGCTCTTAAACTCGCCGTACGTGCTTTAAAGGCGTACGTATACACTAGTATCATAATATACTATTAAATATGACATATGACATTCATGACATTTTGAAATTTTATACTAATTTTACCAATATGCTAGTAAATAAAACATTGTATGCACCACTAAAGATCATCATCTTTTTTATCTTTAGTTGACTTACAGACCTGGGGCCAGAGGCCCTCGGTCTGCAACCAGATCAACCTCAGGAAAAAAACATATTCATATCTCTTTTAATGCATAAAACATATTCATATCTCTTTTAATGCATAATACATATTTATTTATGCATTAAGAGAGATATTAATATGTTTTTTCCCTGGGTCAACCGAATGTAATAAGCATAAATATCTCCCGTGGTATATACAATATTTTATTTACTAACACTTTCTTAAAAATAGTATGACATTTCAAAATGTCATTAAGTGCATTTAAAATAAGAATATACAGATTGCGGCAGGCAACTAGGAACATTGCAAAAGCAAGGAGAATATTCATGTGGCGGTCGTGGTGTTTAACAAACGAACAATCAATGTACAGCGGTAGGTCGTTAGGATCATTATAAATACAAGGTATATATTCGATTTTTAAATTTTTCAAATACAATTACGGCCACATGTAAGGTCCCCTTGCTTTTGCTAAGCTCCTAGTTGCCTGCCGCAATCTGTATAAGTAACATCAGAGATTGCGTGAATGTATGGTTGCTAAAACGTTGTTTGTAGTTACATGGTTACCATGAGATTGAGGGAGAAATAATTTGAAAAATCCCTTGGGAGTTATGAGTAGTTGTTCATATTTTGTATCTATGACGAAAATGAACAATATCATGTTGCTAGTAAATAAATATCTATTTTAAATTAGTTGGTCTACCTTAAATAAATAGTTACATATTAATTCAGAAATATATTTTCGTTAAGCGAAAGTAAATGGACCAGGTTAATTGGCAATTGAATATTGCTGTCTTGCAAAAGACCTCAATTTCATCCTTATTCTTGGAGTAACCAAAAAGTATATGATTTATGTCACACATAGAATCATCACCATAAAGGCATACGGCTGAGGGAATTATATGTAGCTTGGCAAGATGCTCTGGAAATCTACCATGGTTAGATTTTCACCGAGTTATTGTTGCGGAGGATTTTTTAGGCATCTGATAGTTAAATATATTAGGCATGTCTACCGGTAAGCAGGGATGAAGAAGGTAATATAAGTTATTGGAAATATGAGTAATTTCTTTCCATTTTTGTTGTCAATTATTATTTACCTCGTTATAGTGGAATCTAGATAAGTCAAAAGATGTTATTACATTTCCAAATTCACCATTAGTGACAGAATCTTTGGCAAGCTGGTCTGCCATCTCATTACCTGCAATATCTGTATGACTTTCGGCCCAAATAAATGTGATGTTTTTATTTCCTATTTTACTTTTGATAGTAAGTACATATAATGCTACCGGTTTTGTAATTAGTTATCTTGCTTAACCCACTTAGAACAGATTTCGAGTCCGGTACAATAATGGATGATTGTAAACTCTAATGGTCTGTCTTGGATTTTTACCACCAAATGCAAGATATTTAGGTAAAGATATGGCCGAGCTGTTTCTAGACTCAGTCAGATTTTATAACATTGAGGATAAAATTCAGGGTGTAACAAATGACAACATATCTGCATTTTTTAAAACTGTATGGCACATTTAAGCAATATCATTCCGAACTTGGACGCAAAGACAATCACTTCTTGTGTTTCGCTCATATTCAAAATTTAGGGGCTCAAGGTTTCATGAAACTTCTTAATAATTGTGACTCCATCGTTTCTAATAATTGTCAATCACGATATCACGAGGAATATAAAGACCAAGAATATTAAAAATAAATATAAGAAGGCAATAGTAGTGATTTTCTAGTCGTTACAATCAAATTTGATTAAAACAATTACAAATTATTAACCATACAGTTTCGGACTTGTTGTGAAACGGCACGTCTCATAACTACACGATTTGGAATTTTTCACAACCTAGACACCTTTGACTGTCATTTGCGTACTTTGACGTTTTACATAATTTTTCATTCAAACAATGTCTTCCCTTTTTTTTGCACGTTTAGAGTTTGGTCAAGAAATTTCCATAAATATTGAGGGCTTGTCGAGAATTCTTGCGTCTTGATGCTTTACGTCTTGTCTTATCTTGATTTTTGACAACAGTTTTTTTTAAAAGAATGTTCTAACTCAACAAACGGGGGAGATACAAAAGATAATTTACCCCAAATCCAGATTCGCACCTTTAGTGGTTTATTAGGGCAAAATCCTAAATTATGCTTTTAGACGTTTGTATGGGTGATCTTTCTAATCAACAACAACAATCAAGTCAATATGTCATCGGGTCTAAGAGATGTTGGGGAATTCCTGAAAACACATTTTCACCCTCTTAGGGGTCGAACTTTGAAAAATCATTTTTTAGTGGTCGTTTACGTCAAGGGGGGAATACACCGCCCGAGTTTTATGTTTCTCAGTCCAAGTGCTTGGGATAGGCGTTGACGAGTGAGTTATGACATTTTCCTTTATACAGTGCTAGTAGAATACCCGTGCT